>PNEQ01051860.1:0-12960 GCA_003012365.1 Medauroidea extradentata
AGTAATTTTGTTCACCCTCATACCCTAGTGCTCATGTACCTATCAGTATAAAACAATCAGTAACACCGCCGAGTGGGATCATTAACAGTACCTGGACAGACCACCCCCTGAGTGTAAGAGTCTCGAAGTGTAATACTGGGGAGTATTGCTGGCGCCCACCCTAACATCTCATATAACATCTAAATTAAATTGATCTCATTCCGCTCGAGAGAGAGTGTCACTGTTAGAAATCTAGGACTAACTGCCATAATGTATTTATACAAGTCTGTCTTTTAACGACAGTGTAAGAAATAAATAGGTTTGCAATGTTAACGTATGCTATACCCTAACTATTTACAGTGTTTACAAACATGTACTGCCTCAACTTAGTAGACTTACACAGGATGTTGCAAAATCACATTTCAAAATTCTGGTAAAACTATCCGCACGTGTAGAGTAACAAAAAATGTTATAACGCGTGGGCAGGATCATATTGCTGTGGAGCACCATTGCAGCTGTACTCAGGTCCATACCAGATAAGTCGTACGGACCATTGAAATGGACGCACACATATTCTGCTCTAGCATTGAGGTAGATGAAGCGTCGCATGTGCATCACTGCAGGAAGAGGTTCAAAATGGACTATTCCAATGCTGAGTTAGCTGATGCACATTTCGTGTATGGGTTGGCAAATGGTAATGGTAGCGCCGCACACCGTTTGTATTGTGCATGCTTCCCACGATGACGGGTGTCCAGATAAACATACATTTGAAGCAATCCACTGTCATCGTAGAGAACATGGAACCTACAAACCAGTCAATCGTGACAGAGGACGGCGAGAGGGATGAGGATGCCGGCATCGGAAGAGGCACTCCTGCATGAAGTTGACGAGAACCCAGTCAGCACACAGAGAGTAGCTACTACAGTAGAACCCTGTTATAATGTTTCTGAAGGGACTCAAAAAATGTTTACATTATAAATGGGAAAAAATTATAAGAGGGTAATATCCTATTACAAAGCAGTTTTAGGGACCATGAAGGTAGCATTATAGCCAGGAAAACATTATAAGTGGGAACACTAGAACAGAGTTTTACTGTACTTTTAATGTGGACCATACGCTGGCTTGGAGAGTGCTTCATGAAAACATGTGATTCCATAACATGTACGGCCAGCATGTTCAGGCCCTGACACCTGTGGATATTCCCGTTCATCATATGTTTTTCCTTTGGTTTGACAGACAATGCTTGAACCCTGCCTTCTGTGAAACTGTCTTGTTTATTGTGGAAGCAACATTTAAATAATTAATTATCATAATGAACACATCTGGGCCCAGGGAAATTCTCATAGTATGGTGCAAACACACCACCAACAATAGTTTTCTGTCTTTGTTTGGATAGGCATCATGGGTGACTGTTTAATAGGATCTTATATTCTGCCAATGAAGACTTAATGGTGAGACATACAAAGCATGATTAATGAACGACATGCCTGTTATGTTGGAAGATGTCCCATTACACATACGACAGAACATGTACTTCATGCATGTTGAAGCTCTTGCGCACTTCTCTGTCCGTGCACGACGGCGCCTAGATGCAATGTTCGATGAGTGTTGGGTAGGTAAAGGAGGGCCCTATTCCGTGGCCACCCAGGAGCACTGATTTGAATCCACTAGACTTTAATTTGTGGGGGCATTTAAAGGAACTTGTGTATGCAACCTCTGTAGACGAGGAAGCTCTTCGTAATCTTATTTTGGCAGGGTGCGACGTAATCAGACATTTCCCAGAGAATCATCAACGTATCTGGCAGTCAATGCTACGGCGGGTTGAGTCATGTGTTCATGCTAATGGAGAGCATTTTGAACATTTTCTTTAAAGGTGTAAGTGCCGACGATATTGTTTCACAAGTTCCTGACAATTGTCACAGTTGTTCCTACTGTCTGTGTGTTAGTGGCTTAGTGTGTGACATAGTAACATGTTACAGACTGCTGTAATGACGCCTTATAGTAACATGATCCTGCCCATGCACTATCAACAATATGTCATGTATAGTGAACTGTAGCGCAGAAACTGTGCGTTTTCGGACCTATCTATTCCTCTACATGTGAGGATTGTTTCCCCAGAATACTGACATGGAATTTTGCAACATCCTATATATTAACCAATAAATACGTAAATAAACTGAGATAAGCAAATATATTCTGTATGTTTCAGATGGGGAAGGCTGGCAGCATTATTTCAATAATTCATATGATCCAATTGCAACCAAAGTCTTAAAGAAAGTTGAATATCTCTCAGCCATTGAAGACGGCCTAAAGAACTTGACCAAGCGATGGAACAGTCATTATGCTGTTTTTGGCTCTCGAGACAAGTTTGACTTCATACTCAGGGCTAACTTCACACATGGGTATATGTGCTCTTAATGTGTCACACACAAAAAAATAAGATAATTTTCTCAAGTACTTTTCATGTAACTTATGAGTTTAATGGTACTGGCAATGATCAATACTGAATATATTAGCAGGTAGATACTCTTAAGGTGAGTGATGGATGTGAAGATTGAAAACAATCGAGCAACTTGTGCTTAGAAGCAATGAGGCAAGTAGTGAGAAAGTAATAATGCATTCCCAAGACTTGATTGTGCTTGTGTTCCAACTGCACAAAATTCAAAGCAGGGACATCATTCCATTCTTACAGTACATTGCAGTCAACAGATCTTACTACGGCAAAACCTTCACATTTTCACAATTCTCTTTAAGGAATCAAACATAACATTTTTTCTTAAATTTGTTAATTAACTTTATTTACTTATTGGTCTATGATTTCAAAGTCTTAAAATATGAATATGGGTAGGAATTCAGTGAGTTTATTTAGGAAGTAAAGTCTGCTTTTGAATATCCACAGGCAAATAAACTGATACATCCATGATAACCATGATTGCCCTGAATAACTATACGGTCAGTGATTTTAAATTATAAATTTTTAAAATGCAACTTCCACAGGCTGGTATTAACGTACTGTTTGAGCTGGGGATTAAGTACGACAGTATCGAAAGAGCTACGAAATGAAATCTATATATGTAGTAATACCTGAGGAAACAATTGCAGCCAAACAATGTGTAAATCAGCATTGCTGTATTGCCTACTTCAGTTGATACAGATAATTAAGAGTGTACTGCTATTATATTTCAGTGAAGTCAAAATTTCAAATTAAACATCACACTGGGGTGATAACTAACGCATGTCTCTTTCAATGACAAGCAAGAACCTAGGACACCTTTTCAGTCTTAGTTCTTCCCCTCACAAATCTTTTTTATCTGTATACTTAGCGAGTTCATAATTTTTTACGAAATTATTAAAGAATCTTACACTTATTGTAACCACTGAAACTACAGGGAAATATGAGTATGATTTGTATGATGCATCCTGAAGTGTCAAACACTGATTACGAATACTATTGGTAAGGGAAGCAGACATTGTAATACAGTATTACTAATATCACTGAAAGTCTCAAGACCAATCAAAATGGTAGAGTATCCTTTTCAAAACCAGTGATCCAAAATCTATTTATACTATTAGTAATAACAAACTAATATATATTATTTAGGTGTAAAAAATGATTACGCCTATATATATTGTATTAAATACATATCTACATTATTTTCTCAAATGCTGATTAGAAAAATATCTACTACAGCTAAAGGCAATTTTGAAACAGGGCAAAATGAGTGATGGTAGGGTACAGAGTTTCCTCCCACAAATGTATTCTTAGATACCATTACTGAACATGTTAATTTAATATTTACATTTATGGCTAATTAAATTAATTACTCTACACAAATTTATACACATAATAGTAAGAATATATGTACTGCAACAACATCATATCAAGAATTAGTGTTAGTGTACTGTAATGACAAAATACATTCCATATAAACTGAATCAGGTGGCACAACAGTAACATGTTGGATTCACATTCGGAAGAAGCCAGGTTAAATCCCCGGCTCCAGCCATTTTGGTTTTCCATAGTTTCCTAAAAATGCTTCAAATGAACGCTGCGGTGATTCCTCAACAAAGGCCATGACTGACACCTTCCCTAGTTCCTGTCCTTGTGTAAAGTTAAGCATAACCATCTTAAATGACCTGTCTGTTGACAAGACATAAGGCCCAATAAAAATTTTTAAAAATTGTTCCTAACACTTTTTAAGTGGCACCCCACTGATATATTAGCTGTGTTGTGAAGTAAATTTTTAGATGATACAGTTACAGAATCATTGACAATGAAAAGCAAAAAGGAAATCTACGAAAATTCACACAAGTGCCCAAGCATTTGCAAGCAAAGAAAAAAAAAAACACTGATGGCCATGTTTAATAGAGACACCAGCAAGCGGGCGTTTCTGCACATTGCAGAACAGTGCTTCGTGCCATTCCACGTAGCCCTGGGGTTCCCACGCAAAGCCCCGCACAGTGACGCAGTGAACCAGGTGCTGCTCCGTGCTGTGCAGTCAGGGCTAGTGCTCAAGCTCAAGAGAGAGGTGGAGTTTGAAATGCGACGCAGTGTCTCTGGCAAGCTCATGCAGGTTGGTTGGTCATTGACTGAAAAAGTTTGTTATTTTGTATCTGTCCCACAAAGGGTTTAACTTGAAGATGATACATATCATTATGTCTTCCATCAACAAAATGCTTGGTCTCACTTTTTTTTTTTACAAAATGACATGCCAAAGCCAATATTTATTGGTTTTTGTATTGTACAAATAAAATAAACTAAACCATTTATAGAAAATTAAACAACTGTGAGTAAATGTCATGTCTCAAACATTTTAAGATATGCTTAGCAAAAGTTATTTTATAAAAATTTTAGGAGCAACCATAGATTAAAAGCCACTGTGGTCGAGGGGTCAGACCACTTGCCTCCCACCTAGGCAGTCTCTGTTTGATCCCGGATCTTTCACATGTGGGGAAAGTGGGAGACATTTCCATTGCCCGGAAGGTTTTCTCTGGGAATTTCAGTCTACCTTGCCTCTCTCATTCCTTCGCTGCTACACACACATCTCCCCTCCCCTCATCCATTTCCTTGGGCTATCAGGTGACAACCTTTTATCTCGGCCTTCTCTCATATGCATGTTACCCTGCCAAAAGGAGAGAACGCGTGGTGGATTTCATATAAATATAAAAATTCTGGGGGGGAAAAAACAACTTATTTTTAACAAAGATCTAATCTTTTTAAAATTCATTCCAGATTTTTAAAACGTCTCTAGATGTAGTGCTTTGCGCAGTATTTGTTTGTCATTATGCAAGAATTACACTCAAAATTATTTTACAAATAAAAATCAATCACAAATTATGCAACAGGCAGACCAGTATTTCATGCAGCCAGATATAAAATAAAATAACAAACTTTTTTTGTAGTCTACATTCTTAACCCACCACTAAAAGATTAGGCAGCAAATCTCTGAGCACTGAGACTGATTTATACATATAGATGATTCATGATAGACTATTTTAAGCTAGTTTTTATCTTTCTGCTGCATGTAAATATAAATGTAGCCACAATCTTTTATTCACAAATGCCTGTACAGTATTTAAACATATATTTTACTGTTCATAAAATTTTTATTTACAATTCCCATTGGGTAAATACATGACAGATAAATAACAACTAGTATCTAGCATAGGAAGTCATTAAATTATCTGTGAGTTAACTCATGTTTCTGTACATCAACTATAATTTATGTGCTGCACTCACTCTTATGTTCTCTCCTAAAACCTGAAAATAATATAACAATTAGTTGATTATGTTACCAGCTTAAATAATCATAGGAGTCTAGTATCAGTCATCGCCAGAAAATAGCTACAAAAGTAAAATTTTTTTGTTTTGTAATCATCACGAAAATACGTCACAGATTTTGTGCATAAAAACTGGTCACATGACCATTTTGTTAACAAAAAGAACCAGTTGGAACAAAACACCCGGCACAGCGAAGCCTCGTAGAGTCAGGGTTCTACTGTATCTTAGAGGGTAAACGTTTATTTGTGATTTTTAAAAATAATTTTGATTCCAAAATCAGAACACAATTTCTGATATTTATCAAGGTGAAGACAAAAAAAAACAGTTTTACTGAACGTTGTACAACACTCTGCACAATTTCTTTTGTGATAAGTGCATATAACTTTTCGTTTCGAAGCATGAAGCTTCCATGATGTCTCTGTAAAGTTTTAAATTCATAATGCAGACGAAGCAGCATGGCATTAACATTTTATTTTGCTTGAACCAAGTGAAGTTTCAAAGTTTGTAGGAACCTAAATAACTTGGCTATATAACTACTCTAATTACGAAGATATCAATTTTGTTTGACAGTAAGTCAGGGTGGTTGTATTTAAAGATATGTGTAAGTACATTCAGTAATTTGTTGCCAATCATTTTAATGTGGAATTATGCTGTAACAGGTAGTTAATATTTTCAAAGGTTGGTTTCTAAAGTGCACAGATTATCATAAACTATCTTATACAAAAATAAACAAAAATACAAGAAATAAAACATATCCTTGTTTTTTACCTGGGTACAGAGCATAAGACGCAACAGTAACAAATTGGACTCGCATTCGGGAGGACCCGGGTTCGATCACCAGCTCCGGCCATCCTGATTTAGGATTTTCACGGTTTCCCAAAATTGTTTCAGGTGAATGCTGGGATGGTTAGTTAACAAAGACCATGGCTGACTTTTCTCCCAAGTTCCGTCATTGTACCATGTTGTGTATCACCGTCTCTTATGACCTCGCTGTTGACCAGACGTAAAGCCCACTAACTTTACCTTCTACCTGGGCATAACATAACTGTAGAATCTCTGCTACCTAGCAAGTTTGTGTGATGGTAAAACACTAGACTAGTTTTCGGGAAGACCCTAATTCAATTTCCAGTTTGGCTACTCTGAAATTTTCAAAATCAGTGTAAGCAAATACTGGGCTTGTTTAATACAGGCCACTGCTAATTTCTTGCCTGTTTCAAATTTCCTGAGCCACTGGTTCCTTCTCTAATCATCTTTCCTACTTACCTACCTGGTCCCAAATCCATTACAAAATTTCTGCATTCAGACTAAATGGACTTCAGAAATAACTCCCAGAATTATAACATTTCTCATGGTATATACTAATATTTGATAATATATCACAAAGTACAGAAAATATTCCACCAATTTTTAAGTTGATTTTACAATAAGTCAGCTCTATTATAAGTACTTGTAATGAAAATGTTAATCAGCACATTTAATTGTTATTACTATCTCTTCAGGCTGCAACAATTGCTACAAGAGTGTCTACGAAGCCTCCAGACAGAATGCTATCTCTGGATGATGTGCAAGGTAATTTCCTGTTGCTTGGAGCTGGTTTTGCCATAGCTTTTTTTACACTGTTTTGGGAAGTTTTGTCCTGGCTCATGAAGAAAGTATACAACAAATATTACCAACACAATTTAGCCAGCATTGCAAGTTCTACGAACGAAATTTCCATTACTGAAGAAACATTTTCACAACAAGAGCAAGAACAAAGAGGCACCTGTACAAACAAAATCGCTACTGTGAAGATGCCAAGAAATTAGCTCTCATAAATAAACATAATATTATGCTTTCTGTGCTAGAATTTCACAAACAAATGTATTTACATATAAAATAAATAACATATTATTTACACACAGCTATACAGGATTTAAGTACGTTGCTGCATAAGTAAATAATGCTGTGTTATTAAAACCACATCCAATTCAAATAATTTTGACATTTCTTACTGTTAAAACAAGACTGAAACATCCTACTTGCTTTGTAAATAAACTGAAAATAAATGATAAACAACAATTAATATTTAAATAAACTTCTATTTGTAAGGTGAAATGAAAGCATTTTGAAAAATAAACATTAATAGTACAGTAGGGAATAACAGTGAAGAATAGTGATTCTTCTTGGTTTTGTAAAAGCTGCGCTCATTAGTGTAAACGTGATTTTAAAAATTTTGTTGTAAGGGAAAAGTGAGTTTCGAAATGTAGTGACAATAATTCTGTATAAAACATTGTATCAATAATGACATCTATATTTACATCAAACACTTCAAAATGAGAATTTTTTTTTTTCATGTGTCAAATATTTTAAAAATTATATTGAAGTTAGGGGAGGGGAGGGAAAGGGCACACCCAGTCCTTAGCTGCCCTTCCCAAGGTTACACATATTCTTTTACAATGCTGATGCAGTGTGAAGTGAATTTGACATGCATTTTTTTTAGACTGTTCCTGCACAACCATCACACTAGAGCACACATAGTGGTACCATAATTGGGTGTGACTTGGGACATTTCAGATTTTTCACATAAGGTAGCACTGAGTGAGTGAAAGAAATTTACTTGTGATAAATTTCAAATTATGAATTTCATCATGAAAATACATTAATATTTACTCAGTCGACACACGTAGAAAATAAATTTTTTTTGTAATAGTGTCCCAAGTGACTTCATGTGTCCAGACACACCCCCGATTACGGTAGCCTAGTTATTTTGTCACTTTTCAGCTCACGGAGCACTGCATTAGCACTTGTAAGATGAATGCAACTATAATTATATAACAAAAACAATATGATACTAAATAAAAATACATTAATAAATGTTGAGTGCTTCAACAGTAAATATACACCCGTAGACTTAAAATTTATACATACCAAAAAAGACTCAAATTTGGAAACATGGATATTTTTTCTCCCACTCTAGTCAAACTCCATGTGTTATAAGGTGGTTGTATAGTACTGTCTTATTTACCATTTGTACAATTTGGAAATGCCACATCACTCTGAACAGGTTAACTGTTTTTTTAACATGTGACCAAAAAGCAAAAATACATTTTTCTTAGCAGAATTGTTTAAAAATAAAATTACGGAACTTGTCACATGAAAGCATGTGCAGATAATAAGGGCTATCCACGAAAGTGGCTAGTAATAGGATACAATACTGATAAATTAAGGTCTTGCCTGTCATCCCTCCTTTTCTAAGCGGGACCATTGTAGTAAGCAGCGAACAACTCTGACACTGCACACATGGCTTGGAAAATACACTCTTCTCCCACCTCTCAGCATAAGTTGACACACTTGAATGCGATGCTCTGAAAGACAACGGATTCATCATTCTACTACTGGACATTAATCATTAGATACGCAGTAGAGTATATTTGTGGACAGACAAACTACAAAAAAAAATTATGATGTCACTTAATTGTTTCTATAATATTAACAGTGTAGAAAGAATAATGCTTTACGTGTGTACAACATCTATTCCTGGATTCTTAATATTTATTTCCATTTTTTTTTAAATTTTTCTGATTGTCTTTGTATTATAGTTCCTCTGTGAGTGTTGGCAATCCTGGATAAGTGAGAAAAGAAAGAGGAATGGACGGAAGGGTGTTGTAATGTATGAAGAGAATTGTAGTGTGTTAAGAGTAAATAGGTTGAACGGTAAACGTAGTAAATAAAGAATTTAGAAATGAATGGGCTTTCATTATTTGTAAAACAACATCCTCCCCTCTCCTGTCCACATATCTCTACCCAGCAAATAAGGTGGCACAATAGTAAAACTCTGGACTTGTATTCAGCAGAAAACAGGTTCAATTTCTCGTTCAGCCATTCTCATCTCAGTTTTCCATGGATTTCTGAAATCACAGTTTTCCATGGATTTCTGAAATCACTCTAGGTGACTGTCTGTCAAAGAAAATGGTTCCTTCTCTAAAAATCTGTACAAGAAGTTAAGCCCTTCTACCTATCTCCTACACTGATTACCACAAACCACAAAAGAGAGAACTACTGTTTTGCACAAACACAATGCCTCTCGACTCTGGTCGCATTCCACCTGACATTCGCTGTAATAAAGGGCCTGTAAACATCTAAAGATACTTCAAGGCCTGAGGAACGGCATATCACATGACTCTTAACAGTGTCATCGTATGGAACAACGAACTCTACGACAAAATACTAAATGAACCCATAGAAGAAAGTTGCTGAATGGCTTACGTAAAACACTTTTTCAGATTCTAAAATCTAAATTTAAAAAACATCTTGAATATTCATCACCCGGTCTTAAATATAAAATTAAATTTTTTTCAGCTAAGACCTAGGTCTATAGTTAAAAATTGTTTTGTAGAATTTTTATGTATATATGTATTAACTAAACTTATTATTTTCTAAATGTCAGATGATGAATTATTTTTCTTTAACATAACTGCATATGATTTTATCACTCGGTTAGTCTTCCACTTCTTCTACTGTTTCATATATTGATCTGTAATGGAATATGTTTTGTACTGTGTATATTTTATTTTATATATTGTGTTTGGATGAATAAAAATCAGTAATTTTTTACATAAAGAGTGCATATAAATATGAATAGAAATAAAAAGTAAAAAATATTATCAACCTACAAAAAAGTTTTTGCTAGTTTTTTTTTAAGAAAGTACTATTTTGCCAGTGTGCTGTGTTCTTTTAGTGCAGTATTAGTTGAAATGAAAGATTCAAAATTATGTCATCATAAATAGTTCAGCATAAATGTATTACACTAACAACTTCTTTGTTCACAAACTTGGCATACACAATTTTTCACAATTGCCTTGTTTTAATCATTCTTTACTGGTTGACAAACTCCTCCAAATTACAATAAAGGTTTTTGCGTTAACTATTGTTCCACACCCTCATAACCAGTCACCCTGAACAACCACAACCACACAGGCTGCAGTGGGCATCACCTGCGTTAGAGTGCCTTGAGCAACACAAGAGAGATACAACATGACCACCGGAGTGCATTGTGTGAATTATATCTGTAAACTTCCGCCCAGGTGGTGAAGTAAGCCACTACAGAACGAAACATGGGTAGAAAAATACAGCAAATTTAACCTCAGGTGTCATTAACTCCATTCATGTAGAATTAGTTTAACATTTTGAAAAATGTGATTATCAAACAAAGAGGTAAGCTCAATTGTTACAGTCAAACAGGGCATTTGAAATTGAACCTTATGCACAATTTCCTACAGCTGCTGTAAAAAACTTTTGGCAGTTAAGGTAAAATACCTGGGATTAAATATGTTAAGGAAATTTCTTGTTAAATAATTCTGAAAAGCAGAATAATTTTTATACCAAGATACATACAATACAAAACTGGACAAATTTCTCAACCTTCCTTGTTGTTGACAAACATGTACGAATAAAATCACGTCAGTGGTATTTTTAGTACTAATTTCTAAAATAGGCCGGGCAAATAACCAGTGATAGGATAGTCAACAATACAAAATTCATTGATTGGATAGTCTGCATCCCTCAATTCGGTAGTATATGTAAGGTAGGCAAAAATTTGCAGTAAACGTTTCAAGATTGTCAGTAATGTGTAATATAACTGTTAGAGACCATTCGTTACGTTTTTTATTTTTTTAAATTATAATAGCCTAATGTATTAACAATGCATAACAAGAAAAAGAAACCAAAACCAGCACTTAATGTAAATTAATTTACGAAAAAATTAAACATTTAATTCCTTTAAATAAACAAAAATAGGAAAGTAAAAAAAAAAAACAATTATTTTTATGAAAAACAAATAATTTTTGGATTATAGTGTATTTAATACGTTTACAAACATATTATTTTTTTCACTATCCACTCGAGGGTAATATGATTGCTTTGGTATTCTTAGATTGAAGACTCTTTTTAAATATTTCCAAAACAATGTTTTTAAAGAAACATAGTATCCATGTTGCTAAGCAACCTGTTTTGTTGATATCAATCCGACAAAAAAACAAAACAAATATACTGTTCAATACAAAGCTTAAGAAGTGAACTTGTTTGTTGCATTTTTACTAGAAATTGCAATTATTCTTGGAAATAACATGGTCAATAACAAAAAATTTGTCTGCTTCATAACAAAGATGCTGGCAGGGCTGCCAACAGTTGCTGTGAAAATACAAAGCCCACATGCATTAGAGATATAATTAATATATTTAAGGAGTATTTTTTTTTTGCAATTTTTTATTTTTAATGATTTGATCCAGGGTTGCTATACAATTCTGGGTGTTTTACCTTAAAAGACTTTATCATACATAGTAAACATACTAAGCAAAATGTGGTCCAAAATATATAATTCTTATCCTGGAATGTTTTTTATAGAAACTTATGTAGGTATTTCTAATTTATTTTGGCAAAACTAAAAACATAAAAAGGTAATTTTCTACATGTGGCAACAATAAACATATGAAAATTATTTGAAGCTACAGGTATCTTCTTACAACAGCAAAAACAACAAATACTTACAGTAGCTAAATATGTTTGGCAGTGCATACCGTACTTGTTTCTGTTATTAAATAAGGATTTGCAAATGAAATAATTTTCCTTTATGTCATCTCTTACCTTACAGTTTTAATGCATAAAATAAATGGTATTCTGGATTTACGAACGAACAAATTCATGTATGTATTTTTTGGTAATAAAACATAACTTAATACATATAAAACATGAAATATTTTTAAGTGACGTTACAAATGTTGAACAAGTGACTAATGACAGCATCCAAACTGAAACCTACAAAGTTACTAAATGTCTCATGAAACAAACAATTTTTTATGGAATTTATCAGATTTGTCAAAATCTTGTTTACAATTTAGTGTTGTGACGGTAGACCACCCATGTTCTATGGATATGAGTGACACCGTGTGTTCCCTGAGGGGCGGTAATTTACGTAGATGTTAAGGAAGTGGGCGCCACTCAGCTATTGCCCCGGCCGAGTCGAGGAGGCACGAGGTCTCAGGGCGTCTAGGGCCCGTGAAGCTCCCCTCAGGTTGGTGTCGCTGCGACCGTTGATCTTCCGCTCCCTGTAGGCCAGGAGCACGCCGTGCACTCTGCAATAGGAAGCTAACTACGACTCGAAATAAATACGAGAGGTCTTACGTTTCCCACTTTTAATCGACCACGTGCTCAGGTTACATTAG
>PNEQ01051861.1:0-12961 GCA_003012365.1 Medauroidea extradentata
AAAAAAAAAAAAAAAAAAAAAAAAAAAAAAAAAAAAAAAAAAAAAAAAAAAAAAAAAAAAAAAAAAAAAAAAAAAAAAAAAAAAAAAAAAAAAAAAAAAAAAAAAAAAAAAAAAAAAAAAAAAAAAAAAAAAAAAAAAAAAATTTGTTTGAAAAACGTGCGAAGTGAGTCAGTATGCCAGTGCAAGCAATGAAGGTTGGGCTACACATTCCGAATTGTTATGAAGCTTTTCATACCAAAAAAAAAATCCTTTTGATGAATAGCTAAATATTGTATATATTTTATTGCTGCAAACAGTACTTTGAAGAAAGAGACAAACATTGTTACAGGAGAAAAAAAGTATATTGAAAACTTAATTCCTCACAATTTTACCTGAAAATATGTTTTAGTGAAATATTGTTTTCAGTTCTTTTGTACTGAAAATAAATTATTTTTACTATAAATTTTGTATAGTTTTATTGTTTCAAACAGTGTTTTGAAAAAACAGGCAACAATTTTCCCAGGAAAAATATACTGGGTGCACAAAATTTGAAAAAATTTTTGGTGTATCGTGTAAAATATATTTTTTAATATTTTTATACTAAAAATGTTATTGTTACCTATTAACATTTTATATATTTTTTTAAAAAGTAAATAATGCCTTAAGAAAAATTCGTGGAGGACCGTAAAACACTCTAAAAGTAATACGTTTACATAAAGTACTGTATTTTAGTTGTGGCACGTCACACGTTGGGCAGACAAAAATGTGGCACGGCAACATCCCAATGTCACACGTCCACGACTAGCTCAGCGATATCAACAAATCAAAGGCGTGGGTTCTTACAATGCAGCACGAGACGAGGAATGAAAATTTTAGAATTCTGGCAAATCTTGGGGTTTATTAATGAAGTTACACTCCAAACTTATACAGTAGAATCCCGTTGATGCAACTCCTTACAGTTCCTAGAAAAACGGACTTATAAACGGAAAGGTCGCAATAGAGAATTTGGGCCAACTTTGACCCCTCATACCCAAATACATAAAAAATTGCCATTGTTAGCATAGAGTTCTTATTAAAATCATATGTGTAAAAAAAAAGTTTTTAAAATTAATATAACAATGTTTAAATAGCCAGATGTCTCCCGAAAAAAAACAGTACCCCAGAAAGCCATATAGGAGCTGTCCTTGACAAAAAAAAATTTCGACACAGTGCGACGTGTCCATTTTCGTTGGCTTTATATAGAAAAAATCAGACGGTTTAGTATTGAAGTTATAAGTTTTTATTAAAGGTTTATTATCTCTTTTGCGGGCTGTATTACACTGGTGTTTAAAAGGTTGCGTTCCGTGGTACAATAGCAATGCGTGGCAGGTGGTCTGGTGGGCCATGTTATCGATCGCTCCGGTCTGTCCAGCTGACTAGATGGAATGCGAGGAGGGTAAGTAAGAGCGGGAAGGGGAGGGAGCTCCTAGCTGTGCACGCATCTACTCGCCAGTCCGCCTCCGCCAATCGCTAATACGCGTCCGTCATTCACCGTAACAGTGTTTACATTTTGCTTCCGTTTTACTTAATGAGAAATTACACCAGACACTTGTGAAGTGGATGTAAACATTAAATGAAATCAAACGGTAAAGTTTGTATGGACATGTCACATGTGAAAGAATACTAAAAAAAGTGGAATGAATAAACTACGATGTGTAGGCTTATTTAAACATGATCACTTATCGTACTTCATTGACATATTAAATATCTCAGGCTAAAGTGAATGTTTTAACACATTTGTTGTTTGTACACTTTCCTAATCAAGCTGCTGCCTTTGTGTGTGTGTGTGCGAGGCGAAAGTCTCTAATTAAAGTTAACGTTGACGAGACGTAAAACAAACAAAATTAAACAGAAACAAAAAAATACAGCTAACACTGTCCTACTTTTTAAAAAAGTCAGTAATTGTTGCTTGCTTTTTCTTCATGACGGCATTTTCCACAAACTTTTTCAATTGTGTGAACTGGGACCACACATGCGTCACTCGCACCATGCCGCCTCAGAATGTATTTATTCATAGACGTACAAGAAACAAAGCTTAATAAGTCGTCAACAAATACTGTAACTAATGAGAACCAAGAGAAATCCGAATCAACAAGCGAGAGTACTGTATCCACTCCACAAGTGAGCAAGATCACATTACGCATTAACGAGTCGCAAGACAAAGGCACGGGACCTGGACGGCAATAGATGCGCACGCAGATGCTATCAGGTTGTGCTGTAGTTTACCGGTATTGGCTAGCGGACAGTCGAGGGAGGAAGTGGTATCTATTTTTAGCCGTCGTATGCCTGCCTGCTTGCAGTACAGCCCTCGCCAAGATAAATGTGACATATAGTACCAACAAAGTATTAAAGACGTATTTTTCAGCAGAATTTACTCAAATTTTCAACTTTTTAAACTCAAATTTTTCACGGTTTCTCAAAATAGGGTTGTATAAATGGAAAGGGCACATCAGAAGGGGGACGCATTAGCGGGATTTTACTGTACATACTTAAAATTCCGACTGCCGGGAGGCACCCTTCGGGCAAAGCGAGAAAAAAGTTTACATTTCAACAAAAACTATAGGCCGGTGATCGCAGAGAATTTATCAGTTTCTCTTAAAAAGAAATAACCCCAACTTCACAAATTACTTGAAACACACTTAACGAAATGAAAGTCTCTGCCTACTAATGCTGCAAAACCCTATCGGTTCTGCCACCATCGTCACTCAGCTTCCGCACAACTGCCTCTCACGCCATCTTGATCACCAAACTCCGCGGCCGCCAACACACAACCATCTCGGCCTACATCTCGTCAACGACTCCTGGCGACTTCGCGCGCAAGCTACCGGCGTTGCCCGTCATTGGTGCCGCCCCGAGGCCATTACAGGAAACCATTTTAAAATATTATGTTTTTCCATAATTAGAAGAACATTTTAAACCTGTATTATTTCCACATAATTATAAACATTAACATTTTAGTTTCCAAACCAATTGTGTACAAATATATTAAGTTTTAACTTTGCTACCGCGTGAAAGAAACATTAAATTAAAAATTGATGATGTGGCCAATCGGCAACAGTCTGTGATTTTATTGGTTGCAACCAAATGTGGCGGCAAATCCTTAGCAATCATCTTTATAGGCCGGTTTTGCACTGAAAAATAGCAACTTTTCCTGGAAACTCTACATTTAGATTGATATCTCTGTCCTTTTCACTCTACAAGCTTTAACAGTAAACAAATATAATTTCGTTAAATTCAAATGCAAACAATTTAAGCAAAAAAATGTGTATGGAAATTTACTAAATATAAACAGAATCATTTAAATTTTAAATAAATATTTACATAACTAAGCAAACTGTTATTCTTTCTGTTAAATGATAGATTTCAAATTACCAAATTAAATGTTACTTATTTTAAGAAGAATTAGTTCACAGTTACTGAAATTAATTATTTTAAATGTGAATAAATTTCCACTGACTTGCTGGCTTTTAACAAATAAATTACAAATAGTTCTTAACAAACTCGCAGGCACCATTGTTAAAATGACCATGAGGCCTACATTATAAGTGACAACTAAATATGAAACAAACGTACTGTAAATTAAAACATGTAAAAACAAGTCTGGGCCTGGGCCACGCTATATAGTGAAATAAATTGATTTTCCATCTAGTGTTTATGTTTTTATTGGTGCGTCAAGGGGTAAAAAACAAAATCCATTGCTGGAGATATCCTAAGTCCTCGGCGGCATCACAAAGAGTGGGAACACAAATTTAATGGCCAAAACATGAGGAAACATCATTTTTAGTTATTCCTGTACTCTGCAATTCCAAATTTAATGTGACCAAAGTGCGGATCTAAGTTGATCGTTGGCATGAAATTATGCCAGTTCATGTGCAAGAAATTAATGTACCAGTGATATTGTAGTCTTTTAAACAGTTCTGGATGTAAGCACGATATATGAACGGAATAGTTAATGTGTGTGTTAGAATTTATAGGTTTGTGGAGAAATGCCATTCCTCATGTTTTGCTGGTCAAACATGTGTTGAATGACAAAGTGTAAAAAGGAATGAAAAACAGACATAAAACACATAAAAACAGAAGAAAAAAATCCAGGAGGAATTCTGTCAAGTTGGTTGCAGATGTTCATATTTTCTCTAAATTTGTTTTTCAAATTAGGAAATTGGTAGATGTTTCACTGTTATTTTACCAGAATTATTATAGAATATTGTTCAGTCTCTGAAAACATAGCATTAGATTGTTTCCTGCATACTAAGATCTAAATTTTTCAAGGATCATAATAATGTACTACGTACATATTAATTTTGCCATCAGAATTTTATAGTAAAATTCTTCTTAAAAATTTTTTCATTAAAATACTTTAAATTCCTTTTTATATGTATACATGTGAGCAAGAAGTAAACTTCATTAGCTGTGCCACTTGTAGTAAGCGCGTGCTTACAAAAAAATTTCTGTTCTCTCATAAATTTCAATATAATAGACAACTGAAAAGAAAAAGCAATGTATTGTTGTTAGTACTGGTATAATGTTACAAATGTATATTTTAAGTATTTACAGGGTTATCAATTGAAGATATAAATTTTTACTATTTTATTAGTAAAGCACAGTCAGGGTGTCCGGCGACCTGAAAAACAGGAAAATATGGTTGTCTGAGAAATGCCAGGGAAATTTTTAAAAATATTTGAGGTTAATAAAGTCATATAGTTGTCAGCCGTTAGGTGTTTCTGTAAGTTTTGCCGAAAACATGCTTTGTTTTACTAAGATAAAAAAATGCAAATAATGTTGTGTTACACTCGGACTGTAATGGCATTTATTTGATTTTGAGTTTGTTGCAAAATCTTATTATTGTTCACTACTAAAGTTTATAGACAAATGTAGTCTCAAACCACAGTTATTTAGTTTAGGTAGTGTCAGAATATTCCATACTATATGTCTCAGAATTGTGATAGCCAATATGTGACAGACCTCAGTCTGGATTTTCTTCGGGTGTCTGATGCATATTTTGTACCAATTGAGATTGACCGTCACAAAATAATTTATGTTGAGATGTCATTGCTACCTGGAGGTATATTTTATTAGATCAATATCCAATATTTTATAATGCAGTAAAGTATTGCTTATGGATACAAACGGGTCATCAGAACATTGTAGATGTTTAGAATTGACCTCAGGAAGAACAAAAAATATAATTCACACATGCTAACAACGTAAGTTTGTTTTACCAGTTCATAGGTACAGTAAAACCTCTCTTTATGGACACCTTACTGTTCCCTAGAATAGGGACTTTATATAAGAGTGGTCTTTATAAAGAGGTTTACTTATACAGCAAAACCCCACGGTTCTTGAGGAAAGGGTTGTTATGGAAAGGTGGTTGTTATAGAGAGGTGGTTGTTATAGAAAGGGGGTTATTATAGAGAGGGGATTGTTATAGAAAGGGGGTTGTTATAGAGAGGGGATTGTTATAAAGGGGTTTTACTGTAGTTCTGTTATAGGTTGTTGGATAATACAGAACGTTAAACGAAAGTCAGATAAACAAGACTGTATTTACTGTGATTACAATTTTCGAAAGGATAATGTAGCAGAAGTCCATTATAGCGCATATTCGGTTTTATGCCCATGATGTATAAAGGCTTGGTCACACCTGGTATACTGCAGAATCAGTTCTATGTTTAAATTTCATGTCTGCCAACACAAGTATTGTAAAAATTTATTTTTCTATTGGAAAACCTGGAAAATTCTGGGAATTGGTTTATCCTTGTTTGCTAGACACCCTGAAAGAAGATTTTTATATACAATAGAACCCTGTTATAACGTTTCTGAAGGGACCCAAAAAATTTCTACTTTATAAATGGGAAAACATTATAAGAAGTTAAGTTCCTATTATAAAGCAGTTTTAGGGACCAATTGAAAGCAACCTTATAACCAGGAAAACGTAAATGGGAACGTTGTAAATGGGAACATTATAACAGGGTTCAATTGTATCTTTGTAAATGCAAGATTATACACGGGCAATTATAAGACTACAAAAAAGCAATATTCAAAAATAATTTTTAAAAAATTTATATTTGTTTGAAAAGACTTTATTCACTAGTTTAGGTCATTTAATTTGAGTGGTTTATTTTTTGTGTTTTTTTCCAGATTGTTTTTCTCTCTGTGTAAATCTTGTGAGACGTGTTAGGGTTACAGATTGATGGCGGCAGGTATACAAAGCAGCAGTAAGAGAGAAGAGGTTACTGTGTTGTGTTGGCAGGCTGCACGGGCTGGTGACAGCTCGCCAGGTTGACAAGCAGGCAATCTCCCAGCTGGAGCGTCGCTTGCAAGATGAAAGGCGCATACGCAGCTCTCTGGAGGGCCAGTTAGCTGCCGAGCGCAAGGCCAAGAAGGCCGAGGAGGCAGCAGCTGCCCGTGCCATCGCCTTGGCTACCGCTAACAAGTGGGTACAGACTCCCATTCCCCTCCATTACCTCTTCCTTTTATTGATATGTGGATACTCGATGTACCCTTTGTAAGACTTCTGCCTGCTTTTTTTAGGTGGCAAGGTCTGTGCATGTTGGATTCATTTTTATTTTTCATTAGCATAGTTTTAGGTTAGACTGGTAGAGTACAGTACACCCCTGATTTAATGACATCGGCAATCTGACGACATAATTTTCAGGAACCCTGTAAAAATAAATATTTAAAAAATTGATGAGAGCTAAGCAAAGTAAAATAGATCACTGTGAAATATTATTTAAAAATAATTTAGTGTACATTAAACAATAACATACTGCAGTTGTAATAAATTAGTGATATGCAGTTGTAAAAAAAAAAAAAACTGTGAAGAAATTTAAGAAACTTTGGTTGAATGTAGTTGGAAGGGTTAGTTAGGCCGCCCACGCAACATCGACATACGTGAGACGTGATGACTAAGGTGCTGCCTTATCTCCTGCTCCCCATCACTTCTCCACACTCCCAACTACCTGCACTCCTCTCTCACATTCCTCCACATGCCTTCATCTCTGCTGTTCCCTCTCACACTCCTACACATGCCCTTATCTGTGTTACGCAGCTAGATGTGCACGTCAGGTGACCTGACATGCGCGTAGCACCTGACTTTTTGCTCATCCGCGTTGCATTTTCCTTGGCTAGTACCGTGCTGTAAGAAATGCACAGCTAAAATAGATACTACCCCCTCCATACTATCCACGCCAGCCAATCATCCCTACCTCCAGCCAACAAGCCAGATTGTACTTGTGTGCATGCACATCAACTGCCTACTGTCGATAGTCACGTGCAACTAGCAGCCTGTCTGGCTGCAAGACAGTGCCACATGTTTATCTTTCCTTTTATACCCTCTCCCAGCCATTGTCTTTGTTTACGTGTTTGGGGGTGAAGAGACGACGCATTTCTTCCCCCCCTCAGCCCCCATCAACCCCCCACCTCCTCATTACACCATGGTAAAAAAGAGCACCAGCGTAGCACTGAGTCCGTAAAAGAAGCAAAAAAGAAAACAATTAGACATCTTTTTTTTTTTGCAGACTTTCACATCAGGTTGTGCACATTAGAAATGAGCTCGTCTTGACCTTGACAACTTCCGCTGTGTTACTGAGCACTCGGCATGTAAGGCATGTGGCTGTGGAATTCACTGGAGCGTAAAAATGGCCTGTAACTAGTCCCATATGCTACATGTGGCCTAATAATTGTTTTTGATTATGCTCGCTCGACAAGGCAGCGATAAGAACGACTGCGACCATCGCATCGAGAACCACTTTGCCTCTATTAACTTTCGCAGTGCAGAGCATTAAACTAGTGTGTTGTGCATAGTTTTAAGATTTTTCCTATAGGCCTAAGTCTTAAAGCAACAAGTAATTCGGTCGGTATTTTATACGTAAAAGCACCTTGAAAGCCTGTTTTTAGCCATTTTGAGCGACTCCAAATTCACGTTCTTAATAGGCGTCCTTGTTTTTAAAAAATACAGGCATTTTTTAAAATGTTTTTTCTTTTGTGAGCACATTTATTAGTATCGCTTAAAATCATGTTATGGCGACACACTGTAACAGTTTATGCGCAATAACAAAAAAAAAAACTTGAAAATACTTGATGGCTGTACGGAAACGTTTTAAATCATTGCATTACACTTTCACGTAAATAATACGAGTAGTTCTGTTGTGGTCTGTGTGAGCTTCGCATCAGGCAAGCAGATTTAATCATGCACTGACGCCCGCACAGCCAGCTGAGAGAGAGACAAGCCAAGGCCAGCGGGCTGCTCTTCCCTTCCCCATCCTATTCAACCAGACCGAGCATGCCACGTGTGTCACGGCACACGGGGAATTATAGGTTGCCATTTTATTTGGAATACAACTTTCCATTATACTAAAATATGATTTCAATTAAAAATGTGTTTATTTTAAGACCGTAATTGTTCTTCATTAACTTTAAAATAAAAACACACACTAAAATAAAATTGGGTGTGGGCTCAAAATTAATTACTTCGGAAGTAACGACATTGGCAATCTAATGACGTTATTACCTGGCACCGTGCTGTGTCGTTAGATAGAGGGTTACTGTGTATACGGTTGAGCCTTGCAATGACGATATTGGCTACTACGTAACTACAACAGTATTCTCAATCCTTTCAAAGAATAAAGTTTAGATTTTTTAATGAAATTGAATGAAAAAATTCAAGATATCGCAAGTAGGAAAATCGTCTGTGTTGCTGTAAGAAACACGCCGCTAAACATAGATAACATCCCTCCTGACTGTCCACGCCAGCCAATAACCATTCAACCCCCCCCCCCCCTGTTACGCACGAACAAGCCAGATTGTGCTTGTGTGCACGCGCATCAACTGCTGACTGTCTGATAGTCACGTGCAACTTGCATCCTGTCTCGCCACAAAGCAGAGCCACGCGTTTGTTTTTCCTCTCCCATGTTTCCGTATCTTGTGATAGCCCAGGGAGATGGGGGTTAAAGAAACAACACAGTTTTTTTCGCCCTCATTATAGCACGGCAAAAAAAAGGAACAGCATTGCACTCGGTCCGTAAAAGAAAAAATTCAGCGTTATCTCTTATTTTTTCTCTAGCTGCAGAATTGAGCTCGGCTTGACCTTGACAACTTCCACTGTATTGATCACTCGTCACGTGGCTATAAAGTAGCTGCAACGTAAAAACGGCCTACGACACAAATACAACAGTCCCGTCGCCGTGTGCGGTATGTGGGCTGATAAAGTTTTTGTTTTATGATCGCTCGACAGTGGAGCAATAAGAGCGACTGCAGCCAGTGCGTCGAGAGTCACTTCGCCTCTATTCGCAGTACAGAGCATTAAACTGGTGCATTGTGCATAGTTTCGTGATTTTTCCAATAGGCCTACAACTTTTAGCGAGGAGTAATTCAGTCGTTATTTTATACGTTACAGCACCTTGAAACTGCCGTTTTTTGCCCTTTTGAGTGGCTCTAAATTCACATTCATAATAGGCGTTCATGTTTATAAAAAATACAAAAATTTTTTTATAATCTTTGTCTTTGATACACACTTTTATTAGTATTGCGTAAATGCTTATAATGGCGACAGGCTGTAACAGTTCTTTAGTAATAAAAAAAAAAGATTAAATGGCTGTACTGAAAGGTTTTAAAATCGTTGCCGTATACATTCACGTCGTAAATAATACTAGTAGTTCTGTTGTGGTCTGAATGTGCTATGCGCGCGACAGGCAGGATGAATCACTTGCGCACAACGAGCTGCCCGGAGGCACGCCAAGGCCAGCGGGCCGGCCACTCCCCTCCCCCATCCTACACAACCGGATCAAGCACGCTGCTCCACCACACACGTCACGGTGGGGGATTGTGCGGTACCATTTTATTTGGAAGACACCTTTTCATCGTACTAAAATATAATTTCATTGAAAACTTTTGTAAGTCTGTAATTGTTCTACATAAATTTTTGGGGGAAAAAACACACTTAATTTTTTTTTGGGGGGGGGGGGGGGCGGTCAAATTTAGTTACCTCGGGACTAACGACATCTGCGATCTAACGACACAAACAACTACCGTGCACCGTGTGATGTCGTTAGATCGAGGTACAATAAAAACTTAGGGAACATCAGGGAAATTCATTACAATTCTGGAAATTTTTCTTAAATAAATATAATATTTATTTATTTTACTAGTAAAATATAAATTAATAGGTACGGGTTTTGCTTTAGACCTTTCCTTTTATGTCTTAAATTGTGTTTTTGTGATCTTGTGTTGCCTCGAAACATTTGGCAACTTACGTGCATTAGGTTTGTTGACCTGTCTCTCCATTTATTTTTCTGTAGTGTAAATATGTTTTGTTGTGGAAGGCAGCCATTATTTATGTTTGTGTAAAGATGGTGGAATACTTTGATGATGGCTGAGGAGCGTTTTGTTTTAGTTTTGGTACTAAATATTTATTAGTTAGTGAAATGTTTTGCGACGTGTCATTTTCCATAGTAAAGAAAATAGAAAATCAGATTTAACCATAAATGGCTTGCTTGTGAAGATTTTCACAGTGGTTACTTCTAAAGGGGGCGAAGCTTCGAAATTTCGAAGCCGAATCGAATATTTTCATTATTCGATATCACATTCTAAATAAAATTTTTACTTCGAACTTCGAAAAAATTACTACAATTTTCTGATGGTTATAAGTCATCTTAAAAATGGTCGTTATTTGGCCAAAAGTTAACAATTGTGTCGCATTTACGTTATTATAAACGTTCAAAGATTTTATTTGATACTAAACACACACATTGGCTAGTGGACCATGAAAACATAACCTTAATAGCATACATACAAAGCAGTCAAAACGGCCGAAACTAAAACGTCAACAACTAATTTCATTCAAACAATAGGAAAACCACATCTTTAAATAATTTTTATTTACAGCCCGAGATGTTTTATCTTCGAAACTTTCATTAAACGCTGCTAATTTTTGTAGCAACAACATCTGCTATATCAATTTGTGCCTAAATACAACTTACAGTGATTATTGCAGATTACGCAGCAGAATATTTTTTAACTAAATGGTCGTGAAATTGCACTAAATGCGATGCAAGCCATAACGCTGAAATTAGAAAGAAAGGAAATAATGGCCTAGGCCGTGTGTTTACATGTTTACGTCAAATGCGCCATTTCGAGTGGTCTCAGAAGAAAGCCATAAAGCCAACAGCCACCGTGTCATAGCACATGCACAAAGGAAACGGACTGGTGCAGTGCATTATAATTTATGCACTTCAAAGTAATAATTTAAACTTACGCAACACGAGAGGCGGATCAGTTAAAAATGTAATGCTGCTGGCCCACTGACATTTTCGCAAGTGAAGGTGTGTGTCGATCACGTAATGATCATGGGCGGCCATATTGCGACCACGTTCAGAGATGCGATATTCAGGCGAAATCAGTAGGCACTTACGGAAACTACTATGGATCCACTCGATAGAGAGTAAATAGGTCGGAAACGTCATGCGATAAATTTAAACCGACCCTCAAGATCTCAAATTTTTCAACTCTATCCCGTCGCCGGATCCACGTAGATCTACCCTGCTGGGAGCAGTGTAGGTAGCAGCAAGCGGACGATACAAAGGAAAGCGTGCGTAAAACGTAAACAAACACTCTCGCATGTGTAAATAATAGAAAATATATTGTAAGGCGGTTTGAATGCATGTTCACGGAAAATACGATGTCGGATCGTATTATTTTTATTGAAAAAGAAGTCTGGAGCGGTTTATCAAGTAAATATTGCCAGAGTACATAATTCAGGTATGGAATAAATTATTATTATCAGTACGCAATTTTAATGCTACATACGTATATTATACCAGCACAAAAGGACATTTAGCACTGTTTTTACCTGATGTAATAACACGGGTCACCCAGATCGGCGACAGAAACTACCGCTTCTGCAGTGAGTAGATCCAGTCAAGTGACATATGCTTCCCAGCAGGAATATTCCTAGTAGGTTTCCATAAGCGCCTCGTGAATACAAATTAACGAATGTCACTACGTAGAAGTAGATAACCTGGAAAACTATTTTGGCAATTTCCTAAAATCAACTAACGGAGTCAAGCACTTCAGGTCTGAATACTAGGCCACCTGCCAAAAAATCCAGGAGCAGTATTTGGTTATTTTTTTACTAAAAATGTCAGAGGTAGATAAAGCAACATACAAAACATGCAAGAAAATATTCAAAATTCCAACAGGTACTTGATTATTAATTTAAATAAGATACGATTTTCGGGTCAGTTAAGTTTTATAAAACCAACTGAATTTTTTGGGGATTTTGAGATTCTTTTAAGTACCACTACAACCCTACAGAATCATCTGAAACAACATCCTGAGCAATTACATAAATAATTCCAGTCAAAACATTTTTTGCAAATCACAAAAAAAAACTCATTTTTTACGCAACTTAGGATTAGCCTTCAAGGTAAGTTCCTAACAGTGTAACTTATTTCGCATTGTATATTTGCATAAAAATTCAATTTACTTGATATTCGATTCGAATTCGTGAATATTTCAACATATTCGCTTCGAATTCGCTTCGAAATGAAATTTTCATATTCGCCCACCCCTAGTTACTTCACGACGAGTTGGATAAATTTTCAGCTCGGTGTTGTTACTGCGAGGCAAAGTGCAGCCTCAGCAATATGGCAAAGCAAGTGGTGACAAGCCATATGATGTTTGTCTGTGGTCCAAGGGGTGGTGGAGGGATTGAAAGAGGGGGAAATCACCTGGTGGGTAGAGGCAAGAGTGGGTGACCACTTGGAAGGCAGTTGCCACCTAGGACAGATTGGTGTAAGCAGTGCAGTGTACCACTGGGCTTGATTTAAGATTTAGAGCACCAAGTGTTGGGTTATGGGATATTTGGCAACCATTTTTTGTTAATGATTGTGTGTGTGAAGTTTGCTGCTCAACACCTTTTAACGAAGAAAGCGTGGATCAGCGCAGGGAG
>PNEQ01051862.1:0-14206 GCA_003012365.1 Medauroidea extradentata
TCATCATGTTTCGGATGGGCTTGCAGTCACGTCGGCCGCCCTCGAAGGGTTAAGACGCAGTTGGGACAGGTATCTATGACGTAGTTTCGGCGGTTTTCCCACTATGAGCCACCCGGGCTTTGAGTCATCGGCCAGCCCTCAAGGTGTTACGAAACAGCCGCCGACCACTGGCCTCCAGGAACATGGCACGCAACAATATTTTACGATGACACCTTCGGACAAAAACCCAGTTTCTGCATTACGAAGAAGAAACTATTACTACAGCAATGAATATGTGAAAATATCTTACTTGCTGATACGTTTCAGAGTATTGAAAGAAAGGTATAAATATCCTGCAGCATCATGGCCGCACCGACATGAACAAACAAGACAGTATGTCACCTGAGACTATCTACCCTTGCCCTGCAGAGCTCTGGGACAGGCAGTGTTCTTAGCCTAAGCTTTTGCATTATTTACTGAATGTAAAAAATATCAACTTTTAAATCGCAAGCGAAGTTGGTTATTCAGTAATTACATTAATTGGATTCTTTTTCCTGAAATTGGGTTTGCTTTTGATACGTTTTCGTAACATATGTATTCGATAGACCTAAAGTAGCATGCTCACAAGAACCTGACAACTACAAATATTTATTTCTGCGGTGCCTATATTTTGAAAATGTAAATAGGGATTATGTTTGCAGCGGTCATGAAGCGATAAATAAAATTAGCTGCTATTAATGACAGCTCCACTCTGCTAAATAATGTGTGGTGAAGGTGAACCACTTTGCTCGGAAGGCTGGGGGGGGGGGTTGCAGATTATTTAATATACATGTATCAGAACTCCGTAACCTCCTTCACTGACTCATATTCAGTTATGGATTTTCAAGGTCCAATTCCTGATAAATCCGGCATTCACTTTATTTTGGTAGAGAAAGTGAATCATCTTAGATAATCTACCTGAACCACGACCTTGGTGGATAGGAAGTGTGCGAAGTAAACAATCATCTGAGCACTTAAGCCGAGTTCTCAGCAGACGTAACACTTGTAGCCACTTGTATAAAATAAGTTCAATGCTTAACCTGAGTTTAAGACGCTCACTGATCTTATATTGCCTTAAACTGCATTGCATAAAATAATTTTTGCTCTGATCCTCGGTAAAAGTTTGAACCACCAATTTTCATGGTTCAGGCAAATGATCTTGGGATATTATCGATAATTGCAGTTGTTTACGAATACTTTTAAATGAATTGTATTTTAATTCATGCTTGGTAAAGATAAATTGCAATTCATGAGAACTCTATTTTCTTTAAAATGTTTTGTTGCAAAATATTAATCTTGAAAACTTGTGTGTGCCGATCGATGGTCGAGTATTAGGTTAGGATGTGAACATTTTACTTAAAAACTTAATTGAATTAATTTTCCATTATAAAGCTACAATGTTGTAATGCAATGTACTATGCCCTACTTCATGTTCTCTCTAGCCGAACATTTTATGCAGTAAGGAAACAAGAAGGCAAATTTAAAGTTAGTGATTTAGTTTTTGAAACAGCGATATTTTTGCTATTAGTACATACATTTCACTTCCAATGTAAAGACAGTGTGAATGTATGTTATGTTATGGTTGTTAAGGTTATGTTCAAAAAATAGTTTTAAAATTGGGGAAAGTTATGTATACTGTTGGAACTCCTTTTATTGTGTTTGAACTGGGGAAGGAGAAGGGCACATGTAGTTTAATGTCTTTCTTGAGACAGTGTATGTTTTTTCTTTACTAAAATAGTGTTATGTTTTGTTTATGTATGTATTACTTGGCTTTGTAAATCTTACTTGTCTTTGAAAATCTTATAACGTATTCTATAGCAACTTCAATCGTTGCTCAAAGAACGGTTAATAAATACAATAAAGTACAATGTATTGGACTTTTTAGCGATGTTGAAACGATAATACGTAGGTGTACTGGTAAAATAATTCTGAAGGACTCTCTTTTGTGTAGAAATAACTTTTCATACTTCTTTAGAAAACAGATAAGAGTTCGCCTTAAAAGCAAACATAACCATAGCTGTTTGACCGATGCAAGGCAAAGGACAAGTGTCTTTAATTAAACTGTAACACACGAGTCAAATTCCCAACAGTCAACAAACCACATTGAAAGTTTCTAACAACTTTTCCGAAATATATATACTACAGCACACACAACGAATAATAACTTCTGGTAATATATTCCGTACTTGCTGCACGACAATCACTTTACACTTGTTCGAAATCATGACTATCTGCCACTAATATGAAATAATTTAACCTCGCAGACAATTCTTGCAGCTCAACTTGTTTCCTGAATATAATAATTAGTCACTATATTCGTATACCTACTGTATCATACTGTAATTTTCGACCAGAAAAGTACGTATTTGGTGAAACTAATAACTAAACACTGAATTGTCTTGTTTTGTTTTCATTACACTAAACCAAAGATAAAATAAATATTTAGTTAAACTTACATAAAATACAGCTTCATAATGACTTCATTATTTTCGACCAACCAAAAAATCGTTTACAAACCAACTTACTTTATGGTAAATTTGATCTTACAGTCAGTAAACCAGAGATCATTTATGGAAACAATCCTTTATGCATGGCAGTTAGTTTTTTACCTCTGGGCACGCTTGATCATATGTTAGTTGAACTGAGTTCAAGCAAATGTTTATACAATGGCCATTGGTCTGGGCCACGTTTATTATACTAGTTTGTCGTGTTTGAAAGAACTAGCCACTATGCTGCCATAACCCACTGGCCACGTTTTACTGAGCCTACTGATTATGTTTCAATTAATATATTTGGCCGTCTCAACTACTTGTCAGGAGGCAGTTGTGGAGGTTGTACGACATGAACCAAGCTACACCCGTAAGACATCTACGTAAGGGGCTTACGTGGATTAGAACCAATGCGACCCCGAAGTAGTCGTCGACAGAGGCGAGTGATCGATACGTGCTCTCGCTGAAACGAACAAGGGGCGTATACAACTCTAGCGACTGTTGAAATGACTTGTTTGGTTGTTTATATTCAAACATAACATTAGCGTTCTATAGAATAATACATTATCTCGCTATAAACTCGTCAATATGTAACATCTGACCAAAATTTATTAAGTAACTAGGTGGTAGAATGCCATCTTCAAATTATGAATATCGGGTACACGAATGTAGAAATTGGTAACTTAAACCAAATGTATTTGTATTATATGAAAGCACCTTTAATCATTTCCCCATATGTTTAGTGAGAATTTTGTTTTGCTTCATATGTGGAAATGCAACATGCGAGTTGCGTGAGCGCATGTAGCACGCTCGAGGCCTACAAGTGTGTAAGCTGTAAGGTCGAGACAATACGCGTATCACTACTCACATTAGGCTCTAGGAGCAAGTCACTGACTGGCGTGTAGTCTTCCCTCAGACAACGCGCCTCTATTGTAAGTTGTTGGAGCGGAGATCATATAATATGACAGTCATAGCTCTCGTGTTAAACAACGAGAACATTACCCTCGCCAAGGACACACGAAGTAGGCTAGTGTAGGGCTACCCTCCGTGATGCCGACGTCAGTACACGCAGTTCACCACAATTTTCATTTTCTCGTCATCATATGTTCATCATATAATTCCCGCTAATATGTTTCACTTGCCAACATAATTAATACAACAATGCCATGCGTTAGTAGACAGAATGCACACAAACAACCTCATAACAAGCACACCGCGCTAGTCCTGGGATAAATTGCAGACGAAAATGTTTGTGGCAATATTGTACGACGTTTTGCGTGCGTAATGTGGCAACGCTGCACGGAGGTAGTCCCTTCTTGCACTCCACGTCCAGCCATTATTATATATTTGTTACGTCAAGTATAGGTATAATCATGTTTGGACTGCTCGGTATTGTAACCTGCGCCCATATGTGCAGGCCAGAACAGTAGTAGTATGAGAAGTTGATATCTGTGGAGCGCAAGAGTGGACTAACTACAGTGCTATGTTGCCATATTGTGCATATGTAACGTCATCGTACAACGTGTTGCTACTAACATATTTAGCAGAGGATTCGCGTGGTATGCTTATAATGCCTTTGTTTCTGGACATCCTGTATGTGCATTGTTTCAGTTAGTTATTTCTTTGAAACGTTTCTTGTTCGTAGCATATATTGTCCGACGTAGCAGTGAAACTTGGCCAATCTTCGGTTCAGGACTAGTGTCTCCTACCCCAGTTACAAGGACCTGGTATGAAGGAGGCTCAGTGGAACGTAGTCTCGACAGGCGCTGGCTTCCTCGCTGTTTCCCACAGCAGTTGCCGCCAATTAGCGCAACACACACGAGAAGGTAATAACCGGAACACAAGGACACCACAAGGTTATCACTGACGTACCTTGAGTCTGCTTCATGTATGGTACGTCGTATTAGGCAAGCCAGTTGTATATGTCGACTATCATTCATGTTGGCATGGAGAACTGATGTTCTATCATGTAGGGCAGTGGGATACTGACACTCCATCAGGTTTGAGGGCAATGACAACACTCGCTATGTCTCCACCTTGGGTAGTAAGATTACATTAAATAGTACATTGTTTATTATGTCTGATATAACGACAAGTAAATATATTCCTGAGCTCCTTGAATATTCTGGTAGATCACATTACGAACAACAATAATACATAGATGTATCCATTGCGGCATGTCGTAGTTTAAACGAGGGCAGGCTCTAAGGCAGTTAACACAGCTGATCCAACATTATACACCTCCCTATCCTCCTCCTTGCTGAAATGACCAATTATGACAGCAACGTACAACAACAAATATTCTTGACTGAAAGGACATAGATTTACGTGATCTAGACCCTGTGGTACTCACAACTTACGAACGCAGCAAAATATGGAACATGTTATTCATACATTGTGGCCACTTGAAATTTTTAAGCTCGCATTAGAGTACGAATATACACAGAAGAAAATGTGCACAACAGAACAGTTCTCTAACCTTGTATAAGAACATTATGGACGCACTGTGGGCGTAATCTAAGTACATTACACGTGTGCATATCCATTTCAGGTTCACAACTGCTCATTAAGACATATTTCCTAGTTGCAAAGATAGATGTATTTGCGGTCCTGTATGTGTATGACAATCTTATCATGATTCATATAGACATGTACAATACACCTTTGTCCTCAAGGTAACTGTACACAACCATTTTCATAATATTTTTTATTTTTATGTTTGTACAGACATTGTTTTATATAAATAGTGATTGCATTTTGCTCTTGTAAAATTTTATCTATCATACTTTTTGCATATTGGCTTGTCAAAATAAAAATTTGCAAGCAACAGTTTTAATTACGGCACTTAAACAAACTGACTTACCAAATTGAAAAAATTCTCACTAAATAACGATATTATAGACTTCTTTATAAAACCCCAGAATTAAATGCTTTTCATTTTAAAATAGTTCTTGCAATGTTTTAAAATTGTAATCTTAAACAAGGTTGAGCACATACTAAGAAGTCACGACTGCACAGGCGCGCTGCCAGCAACTCGTGTATCAGACAATTACACAAGAGGTGAAGTTATAGCGGTCTTACTAACTTAGTTAAGGATACAGTAAGAAATGTGGCTGCGCTAATTGAATTACTAGGTTAGAATAACATGGATTAACGAGTTATAACAATCACAATATGTATCACTGCATTTTACAACAATCTATGGAATGTATACAAAGCCTAGGCTAAACGCGGGCGTGCTGGGTAGTATTAGTCGCACGCCCAGAGCTGTTTCTACAATAAACAGAGCCTAGTTTACACTTAACTGGTAAGCGAGTGGGAAGACCTTCGCATAATCTTTCAATGAACGAATCACAACGGTACTGTTGTTCAAATTCCTCAAAAACAATTACATCGTAATATCGTGTATTTAGATCTTGAAACGCAAATTGTCCTACATCGGGATAATACACACGAGCACTGTTAGGTATAGTATTACAACATGAACTTATACCATAAGAAGACGGGCCCCATAAATAAAGTTGTTTCTTTTTATGATTGTAACCATTAATAACCCAATCATTATGCCAACAAGCTACTTCGTTATGCCAATCATCGTAAAGAGTATCGCAATAATTTAGAAAACCAACTTTTATCGCAGATGATATTCATTAAACGCTTCCAAAATGAATCGGGAATACGTTGTATATCTGATTACAAATGTATCTAAGTACGAAAAACGCTTCGTTTTTTTGCAGCCACATTTCTTACTATATCCTTAGTTATATGAGTTCTCAGTGTTTCTACTAAGTCTTTTATACCTGTCCGCTCAACTTGTTCTATCCAGAAATGTAGGTGGGGGGGGGGTACCCATCATGTAACGGTTACATTAAATGTTTTGTAACTAATAATATCAACAGGATCAATATCAGCTTAAGTTTTAGCACCGCTATAATGAATATGGTATTGTTAATGGATAATAGCAACTTCTAATAAGCCATATGAAGTATATGACCAGTGTGAATTTTTAAACCAAAATCAAGTCGAACATCAACAAGACGTGCACTTTCAGTAACAGTGGCAACATCTATAAAGTATTGTTTTTCTTTTAATAAAATAGTTTTTTCCTATGCATAAAGAGTCCTGTTATTTGCACGTACATATCTTTTAGGGGAAACACGATACATTCTATTTCTCCAGGACTTCTGGAAAGAGGATAAAAATAATATTACAGGATAGGTGAGGTTACTTAACGTAATAGAAATATATTATGTGATTTTAATTTGAATCAATAAATACCTATTTCATGTAAATGTTACAATTTATCTTATTATGTAGGTTTTAAATACAAAAGAGTTTAATTTTGTGGTTTTGTAAAGGAGACTGTAGCCTACAACATTGTGGTTGAATGTGAGGAGAGTTGTTGGTGACTGGTACATAGAGGCTAGTGTGAGTTGTGATGCGAGTGCTGTGTCGCCCTTATAGCTCCCACACTGACGTGCTAAATACATCCACTAAGGCAGACACCTTAAGTTACTGCATCACATCTTAGACTCAAAACACAGGTCTTTGTATCTCAAGTAAAACGTTAAGGAAAGCAGTGTTAAGGGGTCTGCCTACCTGCACTTGAACTGCGTTGCAACTAGTTGCGATTATTATTTTTGACGAAGCTGCTAAATGCGCAGTATATTTCTACATCTGCGAAAAGAACACACCCTTCAAACTATGTCGCTATACTTTAAACAATTTGGCTCGTTTAATTATAACATCATTTTCGGGCCCCTCAAAATGTCCAAAATAGGGTATTTTAGATTGCCGTATCTGAAAAAGTAACAACCGGATTAAACAATTATATGAACGAGCGTTATACTTTGAACTATGCTGCCCACGAATAAATATGGTCACCGTTTAAAGTTCCTTAGGAAAAAGGATAATAGTAAAGCACTCTGAATGGCTTGCATATAGAGGCGATAATACATTACATACGTCGGTCTGCAGCAACCTTACTCCTCCTACCTCTCTCCCTCTCTCTCACACACACACACACACACCTAAAAACAGCCTATCTAAGGAGGCCCTTTAATATTGGTTAAAGTACCATTACATTATACGATATGTTCGTATTTCTGCTCTTAATTACTACCGAGTGTAATGTGTTTGTATTAGAAAGTGAGGGATTATTATTAAAGATTTTATAATATTTATTATTAAAGATTTTATAATATTTACTTTCGCATATTCAGACATAACGTGCATAATGCACGGGTAGGTAATTAACTCAACCTTTACTCTCATGCATTTCAAAGTAGCATTCCTTAAATATAGAATCAAAAGGAAATGAAGAATGAAATTCAAAATGGCGGGTGATACTTGGATGACACGCATCTCAGCATAGTGTTAGTTTTCTTTGATGTAGATGAAATGTTGCTAAGATTGTTCAGAAGAGATATAGTACAGAGATAGTAGAAAGTACAGGGCTATCACACGAGTAACATACCCTGGATACTTCGTATGTTAAGAAAATAACTAGGTTCCTACAACCATCAAGCTTACACATTCCTGACATCATGATGTTTCAAGCAATTCCACCAAAGACTATCTAACTGCCTACTTAAACAAACTCGACATGTTTCCACGCCGCCACTCTAAAGCGAATCTGACATCATTCTTTGTTAATGCAATGTCTTATTTCCGATTCAGTGACTAATTTCCGGCGTGTTGTTAATAATTAGGGTCTCATTAGACAATGAAGGCTGGGACTCACATCATCCACATTTGTAAGTATGTAATTAGCGAGGAAACATCTGCGCGTATATTTGCATGTGCAGTATATACTGGAAAATTACTGACTGACTTCAAGCGGTCTGAGTGTAAAAAAATTTTTTCACACATTCATTTAAAGCTGTAGGAGGGCTTCAGCAGACATTACCTTAATGTTATTTGCATGAAATACTAAAATGTATAATTCAAGCCTATAACTTAGCATTTTTACAGTACTGTTAAAACTACAATTTTAAACTTTTTCTTCAATCTCGCAGACTGACTCATAGCAGTGAGCATTATTCTTATTTGTCCCTGAGGTTTGGAAAACAACATTTTTTTTCCAGGGAAACTCTTACATTTTGCTATTTACAGTTTGTATTTGCTTTAAATAACGAGTCGTGTGATGCATGAAAGAGAAATAAATGTCAAAGGGAAGTTAAAAATGACTTTTGTGACAATGTAAATAAACAAGAACATAGCATGCCTTATTTTAATTTCAAGCCTGCCATAACCCATACGTTGCGGGGACTCCAACCAGAAACTTTGTTGTCAAGATGTTCACTGTATGGCGTACAGTGCTGTGCAAAGGATTGTTGCACGGCATCCAATCTCGGTGTTATTGTGAACATACTGCGTCCATACTATCAGTGGCGAAGAAAACTGGGCGGGCCTTTCTTTCTTGAAGTACAATATTGTTTCCATTTCCTTTGATTTAATATTCTTCTCGAGAGTTTTGTTATATAAAGGTGTATACATGTGGAGTTGCCATAAAATACATACATGGCTTATTTATTAAATAATTTGGTGCAAAAATATCGTGTACGTGTGGGACATAATCCCAACATATGTAGAGTAATTTAAAACATTTGAAATATTATGAATAGAATCGTAATCATTGCAGAAGTAAATAGAGCAATGTATAGTAGGCAGAACTCTTCACTATTGACCATTCTACAATAGCAAATAAATCACATCATTCAAGCGTTACGGGAATTGTAGAAATTGTAGAAGACGTCCGATGAAAATTAAGCCAGGTTGGTACAACTGTCTTTTCGTTTTACATGGATCCAAATATATACGACATTGTTACTCTAAAAATATGTCGATAATAAGCCATGTATGTGACTCAATTTTAATCACTGTTCAGGAATTTACAAAAAATTGCTGGGTGGACTGAAACACAAGGCAACATTTCTTACATCTCCTGCACTATTTATACATAAATGCCCGACCGCGGCGTAACGATACCTCACCAGTTTTGTGATGATGATATCGGGAAAATACATTTTACTCCTTTCACCTCTTAGGGGTGTCTACGCTGCAAATGTTCACGTATCAAATATAAAATTAACTCTTGTTGCAGTTGCCACTAATATGTGTATATATTATCACAGCAGTTCATCATCACCTTGTCTTACACGGGATTCAAGTCCACAACATCCTACCAGTGTTCCAACAACTACGCCAAGATAGATCGTCAGAGCTCTTTAGGAATTAAATATGTACATACAGGTCTGTGTCCAATGAGCAATAGGTACGTAAGAAATAGGACTGAAAAGTGTAACCATTTTTAATTCCCCCCCCCCCCGCGCTCATGTATGCTTTTCGGGATATCTGGGACATTTTTCATTTTCACAACCTCTTGAATTGTGAAACATCGTGAAATGGAGTGAGTGAGATATTTTGGTCAGCGCTTAACATCGAGGTCTTTAGCGCTGGTGAATGGTGATATGATGTGAGTATGGGGCAGCGCCGGAATGAATAGGCGGGGGATACAGGAGATCCCCGAGAAAACCTTCGACCAGCGGCATCGTCCGGCACGTTTCCCACATGCAAAAGTCCGGGGACCGACCCCGCCGAGGATCGAGCCAGGATTGCCATGGTGGGAGGCAAGAGTTCTGACCACTCGGCCACCGCGAACCCCGTCATGAAATAGATTTTTAAATTGTTTACGTAAACTTTATTTATATTCAAAGATAATATCGAGATCTTGGCAGGTTTAAGAGATAACAGATAATTAATTGAAAACATATTTTTTTAAAATGCCGTTAGAGGTTGAATTTCAAGATTAAGTGAAACATCTTTTTTTGGGCTTAGTTATGAAGCAAAAATAAATTCTAAATCTCAACGGTTTTTTGAGCTATCGAGGGTTTATCGAAAACACATTTTACGGCTTATTATCTCTTAATTTTTTAATATTGAAAATTCGAATAATTTGTTAGCCTACTATGTACTTTTGTAGGTTTCTTTAAGAAGAAAAAACCACCTTGATATCTCAATAAGTTTAAACTCTATCAAGGATTCACCGAAAACACATTTCACCCATTTTCACCCCCTTAATTTAAGAATTTCTAAAAATCCTTTTTTCGTGTGTGCCTACGGCGTAAGTGGAAGCTTTAGTACCAGTGGTTTGTGCTGTGCGGCGTTGAGTAGTGGAGTGGGACACTTCATTGTGCATCAGTTGGTTGGTGCAGCTGGCTTTTCTTGCCGCAATATGTCCAGTCGGGAGGTTCCTACTAGTATCTCACATGTTTGTAGGCGGGATGTCTCGCGGAGTTGTAGTTCAGCCCGTCCTGTCATTCTGGTTCAGTTCTCGGTTATATCAGTCCACCTCAGTCGCTTGTAATCCTGCTACCAACACTTAGGCCTATGATGCAAACATCATGCTGCTACAGAAATATCCAGTTTGCAGTGTATGGACAACACTGTAGTATCTTCAGTGTCATTTTTAAAATATCACTTCTATCGCGAATATCTTACAAAACTTATCATTTCTGTGACATATTTGACACTATCGAAGTAAAAAAGTTTCAGTATTGTGTCCATGTAGTTTTGTTACAATATGACATATTTCAGTTTGGTCACAAATCAAAACATAACTTTGAAGATAATCTAATACAAAGATTTTGTCTTTAATTTTTTAATGATTATACTTCAGCGAACGGTTTTGTTCAATTTGCAAGGTATATAGTATCAGAATATTACTCTGCCAATCAATGTTTTCATAACAATAACACTTCCGAAAATAAGAAAATATTTAAATCAGTAATTTTTAAATTTTTCATTTATTGTCAACACAGTTGTTAAAAGCAGCACTTTAACTACGTACGCTATCTTTGCCTGCTGTGTAGCTCGAAATTGGAGGGAGTCACTGTGGTAATATACTCGCTTCTGCTTCTCATTGTGGCATTACTATGGCTGTGTTTACCTCTTAACAGATAGTATTCAAACTCACATTACCATTTATGTTATCGGTTTCACGTTACATTTGGACAATTATGAGGGTACGAACTTTTTATGAGTTGAAAATGTTTGGCGCAAAGTCTTTAAAAAGACATGAAATATATACTACACCATACAGAGTGGAAAAACTAGCACTGCAGTGCCACTGACATTACATCATGTAAATATCAAATGGCCTTAGAACATTCGAAAATTTACTGAAGTTATACGAAGCACAGTAATTTTGAGTTGGCTTTAAAGATTGGCAAATAACGTGCTTCTCACGTACGAAGATGACAGAGAATATGGCTGCCACGCCATACGTCAAACAACAAGGCTGATTATCTCACGTCGTTGACCAACATGGACACACACTCTTCCCCTGGTATTACATTCTACCACTATCTTAGTAATTTTTTTTGCAGGCAAAAATGGTGATAAAATTGATCGGACTATGTTATTAAAAGTAGTTTAGTTTTTATACTTTGCATTCTAATTTTTCAAGAAAACATGAATATAGCTTGTATGTTGTTTTACGAAACTTCCCGTAATAAAATAAAGCATACTGTTTATTGTCCTGAAAAAATATATATACATTCTTGGTGAAATTTTTTTTAACCAAACTGGCAGTTGGTTATATTATGTCAGCCCTTTTTCGGGCTTACAAGAATATTCTCGCAAGGGCTGCGTGAATGGCTGTAATTCTGTCAGAAAATGTGCTGACTCTGCTCAAAACTAGTATTGCCGAGAGTTGTTCTAGCATCGTGTTTGTGGCGATGTGCTGTTAGTAACGTCGCAATACTGAGTGAAGTGGTGTATGTCGCTTCATCTGGCAGTGTTATCAGCCCCGCCCCCCGCCCACATGCCAGACACACCATCCACCCCGACACTTGTGTGTACACGGTCAAGTGAGCACTTTTATACTGCCTTGATAAGTTTCCTATTCCTTTTTTCACACACGTTAGTCGTAAATATAAACATTCTCACCTGACTAATATAACCCTGTTTATGTGCTTATTGCTTACTACTGCTGCAATGTAATATACTTAATAGTGGACACAGTCTGTTCATACAGGTTTAAAAGTGGTCGTTTAATGTGAACGACCTATACCCTTGCTTATTCCACGGCACCTCACCTGATCTGACTTAGCAAGTATACGTACAATCTTACTGTACTGAGTCTGTCGTCTGGCAGCTGCTGGCATTACAACTACACTGCAAATGTTTTAAGACATTTTTTAACCAAATTATTAACCTTGTCCCAGGTACATTTCCTATGATAAACACATCCCAGACGTTGCATTTATGGTACTGACAAAACAGCACGTATGCTATTAGTAACATTACAAATTTCACACCCCTTCAACATCGGCCAAAAACGGCATAAGTCAGCCTGTCGTATCTCAAACTGTAATTACTAGAAACAAACGAAACTGTGATAAAGGTGAGTGTTGTATTTGGCTCAATAGAAGCGTCCAACAAATATACAGAGTCGTCACTTAGGTTCCAGCATGCCAGTTAGGCCAGTGCACTTTTTGCTTGCCAATGTCGCCCTTATAGCTTCATTGCTCTCACAGAATATTCATCTAAACTGAAATAACGGACATGAGTCATATCGTCGTTGTGAATGTATGTTTGATACATCAGCGAATGCATATGAGGCAGCTACAAACACTAGAAATATATATCTAGCCTTATGATCAAGATATGTTAATGTTATATTACCCTGTTGAAAACATGTAGATAACGCAGCATAATTCTTTATAATATAATTGTAACGTAAGACATTTCTTCACGTTTTCACGCAAGAAATGCTGGTTTTGTTGTGTTTCAGCAAGGTGTCATATAAAGCAATGGCTTTTTCATCTGACTAAATAAACAGAGTTGTAAATAATCGCTTGCACGAACACCACGTCTTGTATGTCGTAATAAATATGAAAGATTCGTTATAAAGACACAAACCATCCCGGTCCTGCAGAGCTAGATTGCGTTGCTAGGTGGTCACAAACTGGAGGATCCGAGTTCGATTCTTGTCTGCGTCCATCCAAGTTTCTTGTGTTGGGATGTAACCTTAATAAAGGTCATACAAATCGCTCTCGCGGCTCCTGTCTTCATGTCAAGTTGTGTGGCACAGTCTGTAGTGTCGTCTGAGCGGATTCAAGTAATGCCCTCATGCCTTACCATAGGCAGAGGATGAGCCTGTACTAACAACATAGTGCGTGGGCTCGCAGAACGAATATGGTCTCCTCCTGCAGTGTGTCAAGTTGTGTGGCACAGTCTGTATGTAGTGTCGTTTGTGTGGCTTCAAGTAATGCCCTCATGCCTTACCATAGGCAGAGGACGAGCCTGTACTAACAACATAGTGCGTGGGCTCGCAATACGAATATGGTCTCCTCCTGCAGTGTGTCAAGTTGTGTGGAACAGTCTGTATGTAGTGCCGTTTGTGTGGATTCAAGTAATGCCCTCATGCCTTACCATAGGCAGAGGACGAGCCTGTACTAACAACATAGTGCGTGGGCTCGCAGAACGAATATGGTCTCCTCCTGCAGTGTGTCAAGTTGTGTGGCACAGTCTGTATGTAGTGTCGTTTGTGTGGCTTCAAGTAATGCCCTCATGCCTTACCATAGGCAGAGGACGAGCCTGTACTAACAACATAGTGCGTGGGCTCGCAGTACGAATATGGTCTCCTCCTGCATTGTGTCAAGTTGTGTGGCACAGTCTGTATGTAGTGTCGT
>PNEQ01051863.1:0-12961 GCA_003012365.1 Medauroidea extradentata
GATAACCGGAGCGGAAGGCACAAGTAAATAATTTCCCTCAGTGTATTTTCGAAGCATGTTTTCAGCCATTGCTTTTATACTAAAGAGTTCACAGTGTTGTATGTATTTTTCATAATTTTACAGGGTGATATGTAATTTGCTTTGTAGCACAAGTTGCCTAAAGCGGCCACGCGCATAGTTTTGGCGGACACTCTCCACGACTTCGCGGGAGTGGTCGCCATTGCTCGTCAGTCTTGCTACGGGCGTGAGGGGGTGTGCCACGCGACGCGGCGGCTCCTGGACCTGCAACCGTTTCACCACTCGCGTATCTTCCATAGTCAATTGCTTTTATTTTTACCGGAACTTAGTCTCACGTAACGTATTTTCATCCAGGAGTAGCGCCACCCCCATCCCTGCGAGCTCATTCGCCCAGGGGTTTAAACGCAAAACGTAATTATTTGCATAGTCATGCAGTATTCAGTGCGCGCTTTTCTGTGTTAGCCACCCACCGGCTATAGAAGTGGGGACCGCTTAAGGCACGTAGTGCAAATTTTTTGGGTCAGTAACCCACCAATAAATCGGTGTTAAGTGTAACCCGGCGTGAGTTATTTGGTCATGGCCAATTCAGGTCTTTAGGGAGCTAGACCCCTCAACCAACCGCCTTTTCATCTTTTCAACCACCATTATCTCGACGTGGAGGATCCAGGGGGAGCACGCCACACGGGCGGCAGATCCACGGCCATCACCATCAGCAGCCGGCATTGCGAGAGGTGTAGTTGTCTCTTGCTATCACCCTCCCCTCTGCCCTCACCACCAAACACGTCAATACTGTAAATGAATTTTTTTTATTAAGCTTAGTAACATTTATTATGTTCAATAATTCGACTTCTATGAAACATAGGTACGTATGAGACTACAAAATTTCCTGATTTATTGTGCACAAATTTTAGCATGATTATGTACATTTGCAGTAATGTTGACTCAAGGAGCATAATGAATCGACTTCAAGACAAGTGCAGGTCTCTGAAAATAAAGGTTTTGGCAAGTTTACAATGTTTGTATTGAAATATAAGAAAGGAAGCAGATTTTTACTTATTGGGATAAATGGTTTGTATGAAGTGTAAAAATATTTTTACAAATCATGAAAACACCCTAAACATGTAAATTTATGGAGTATGCCTTACACAAACACATGCAATTTGTATTTGACTGTAAATTTGTAAATATGCTACTTTTTAAACCTAGTATATGATTCCGCATTGTAAATATAAACCATAGATTCATGCATTGTTTAAGTTTTTTTATTTAATTTTATTTTTTTGCTGACTGTGTGCCTGCAAGATAGAAGTTAGATAAAATTTCACAATCGGAATAATTAAATGGTAAAATATAGTAATATTTTCGTCTACGAGCCAATTACCGTAGTAACTGTAGCTTTCCACAGCCATGCTTAGCTGTGCGGTTGCCTCAGTTTAACGAGAGGCATGTTGTATGGTTCAAAATTTCACGTAACTGTAACTTACGTAAACTCTCTATAAACTATCCCGTTATTCAAATTTGGGACTCTAACCCTCAAGCTGTGCTATTATAAGTGTTTTGTGCCTTTGCCCCTGTTTAATTTAGTGATTTTGTGTTTTCATCGAGTGCTTCCCGCGCTTTGGCGGCACGACATCATGCACGCGGGAAGGACTCGCCAGTTTGCATTACGCGGCGGACCAGGACGGTCGAAGTGCTAGTCACTCCGGGCCCTTCACAACTTTGCATCGTCAGTAGCGTACCAATAGTCATTCTTTTCGTCTGGAACATTTTCTTTTAACTTTGCTGGCCCGGAGGTGTACAATTCACCCCTGCAACTCGTCGCCCAGGGGCATTACTTAAATTATCTTTTTCAATCGTGTAGTGAATTTTCACGTAACAGCATCGTCCACCGGTCGGGCTTAGGGCCTGGTCCGCTATTTGCGCCACCAGTTTTGTATGATTGGAGCATGGTGCTTTACCAATAAATACGTTTTTCCAGTTACATGTGCATATTTATTACTTGCCGCTTCACGGCCATAAGGGCGCGGGACCCTTCAACCCGCATTCCAGTGCTATACCTACTGTGTGTTTATATGTGTACATTTCTACTTTAGTGCTACAGGCGTGGGGAACGCCATAAGATTCCCCTGCGTAAGTAACTTAGCGATGTAGAGTGGGGAGTGTTCTGCAATGCCACGGCAGTCGGCCACGTGGCCCTGAAACCTAGAGTCTCTGCTCTCATGAGTGCCTGTTCTCTCTTAACAGGCTGGCACACCGGGTAAACAACACTTAATCACGACCCTCGCTCACGTCAAATTGTCGCCCAAAATGTGTGACGTTAACAACCACGCACCATCGCAGTTGCAGTTACGGTAAAATTCGCGCGCGGAGACAACGTGGTCGCCATTGTCGGAAGCAGAGGGAGAGAGTACGCGAGGGCGGCCATCTTGTGGCAGCAACCGGCCTCGCGACCCCCTCACCACCCCCGCTCCATCCAAGGGCTGGCTTCAAGTGCACCAAGGACAGCGTCACCCCCCAGGCCACCTGCCGCCGGAGCTACCTCCCCCTACCGCACCTTGCGCATGGAGTCTGCCACGCCAAGGTCGGTGACCCTACCAGCTGATCGTCCGCTCCGCACGCGCTACCGCGCTTCCGCGACATGGCATACCACTGCGCGTATGGAGCCACCAGCCACGTGTGCGACCAGTGTTACTAGACTCTGCCTGGACATCCGGCCCACCACAGATTCCACGTGAAGGCGCTATTACCGAACTGGCACCCACATAACATCTTCCGCGACAACCGCGACTTTCCGCTCCAGGCGAAGCCCGATTATGTACCTGCACGGACGGGTATGCAGTGTGGGCCAAGATGGGAAGCTGCCAACTGGAATACACCATGTGCAACCGCGTGTGCATGCGCAGCACAACAAACAAACTTTAAACAGGAAGCAAATTTCAGTGACATTTAAAGCGTAAAGTATGTGACAGCCTAGTCTGTCTGCACCCAGGACAGTGCACCGTACCGTGCGTGACGTGTTCCATGCAATACCACGAGGGATACTTGCCAGGTGCGGAAGTGGGAAGGGACACACGGGACCTTTCCGGTGCAACATGTGCGAGACGAGAGCGGGAGCCATAACGGCACATTCACCCAGTGACGGCGCAAAACACCGAGTCTCCACACTGTTCGTGACGGGAGGCGGCAACATGCCTGATACACCAGTACGTGAGTGCAGACGACCGCGATGCCGTGTGGAGGCGGAAACTACGTTGCGGTGTAAGTACTGTGAGCAAGACGCGCACATGGAATGCCTCGTGGTCTAGGAGAAGCAGACGGTAGTCGGCACGGGCTTCCTGTGTTTTGGCTGTATCGCTGCTACACAACAACCTCCGTCGGAGACACCGAATTGGCAGAACCACACCACCGAGGTCAGCATCCTAGGTCACAGTGCTATCCCACGAACAACTGTCGCAGTCATTCAGAACATGTCCATACCACCAATGTTTACGAGTGCATGGCGCACTCCGGTGACACCGCATGTGACGGAGACTGCCGCGTCACGCTCGCCGGCCATGTCGACGCCACGCCAGTTCCAGATGCTACCAACTTTCGCGGGATTAACAAGCGAGGACCAGGAGGCGTTCCTCGAGGACTGTGAAGGCCGCCTACACCGGTACGGCGTTAGTGATGAAGAATGGCCGCAAGTCATCGGGAAGCAGCTGACGGGCATTGGCAGCAGGTGGTGGTCGAGTATGACGTGATATGGGATGGCATGGAACGAATTTCGGGGACTGTTCCTGTCGCAATACGGGGAAGCATTTATGTCACTACAAGCTCAAAGCCGACTCGCGCTGGAGCCACAAGGGAACGAGCCATAGTCAGCATTTGCGTCGCGCAAGTACCACCTACTACGCAAGTATCAACCACACCTTAGTGTGAAAACCGCATTCACGGCCCCAGATGGCAGCCAATACCAATTTTGCGCAATGCTGTTCGGCCTGAAAGGAGCACCCGCGACGTTCCAAACGATGATGGTGCAGGTACTGAGCGGACTGGCCGGCGAGTTCACATTAGCCTACATCGACGACGTGCTCATATGGTCGAATACCTGGGAAGAACATCTAATTCCCCTATCGCTCGTCCTAGAACGCCTGGCCATCAATGGGCTGTCATGCGCTGTACCCAAATGCCTTATAGGGAAGGCCAACATCGAATTCCTAGGCCACATGGTCAGCGAGAAGGGGATTGAACCCAACGCCGAACACCTGTGCTTAGTAGAGGAGTGCCAACCACCAGGCACGCGCAAACAACTGCACAAGTTTTTCGGCCTGATAAACTAGCTACGTGAGCACATACAGGGGTTCGCGACCATAACAGCACCGTTGACAGCTCTCCTCTCCCCGCAGAGAAGATACAGTTGGACCACGGAGACGGACAAAGCGTTCCGAGACATTAAGACAGCGTTCACGAGGTGCGAGACCCTAGCCCACTACGATTGTCAGTGCCCACTATACCTCCAGACGGACGCAAGTCAAGAAGGGGTCGGTGCGGTGCTGTACTAGTACGGCGACAAGGGAGCACGAGGTGTAATAGACTTCTCGAGCGCTAAATTTGGCCCCATGGAAAGACGGTACCACGTAAACGAGCAAGAGTGCCTAGCAGTCGTATGGGCGATGAAACGTTACAGAGCATACTTGGAATACTGGAGATTCTTCCTGCGCACCGACAACAGGTGTCTTGTGTGGCTGCAGTCCATGCACGAAGCGCGCAGTAAACTTGCATGGTGGTCAATGACGCTTCAAGGCTATGATTTCGAGGTCGAACATGTAGTGGGGAACAAAAACCAACTGGCCGACACATTGTCGCGGGCGCCACGCACTGACATCATCGTGTGCGACATGACGGACTGGGATGATATCCTGCCACCCGAGACGCAGTCAGCTGACGCCAAGCTATATCAGCTGATAGAAGAACTGCAAGACGCCAATGTCAACAACCTTTATGAGGCGGTTGTAGCGGCGCAGCGAGACTGTCCCACATGTCAGAACAAGCGCCAGGAATGTGCGAACGAGTTCGTATATCAGTGGCGTGTAGTTGACGAACAGGTAGAGACTCGCCCCCCCCCTTCGGGAGGGACAGTGGAGACTGTTGGTGCCAGTGGGTGAACGCGGGAACGTGCTACGACATGCCCACGACGGACACTTCGGTGGACATCCGGGCGCGTGCCAGACCTCCCGCAATGTAAGCCGACTGTTCTACTGGCCAGGGGTGACCCGGGCAGTGCAACAGTATGTCAGAAGCTGCGAGACATGCTACAAGTACAAGTCGCGAAGAACCGACTGCGAGCAACAGCAGCAGTCACGTCTGTCAGAGCGCCCCTTCGAAACTGTCGCCCTAGACATCATGGGCCCATACTCCCGTTACACGAACGGCAAGCGCTTCATTTTAGTGGTGACAGATTTGTTTTCGAGGTGGACGGAAGCCTACGCTGTTCCCAGCACACGTGTTAAGAACCTAATGCGAACACTTGACACGGAGTTTTATGCAAGATGGGTCTACCCGAAGGTCCTGCTTACAGACAACGGGTCACAATTCACTGGGAGAAAATGGAGAGACGCATGTGGGAAGTGGGGCGTCTACCACCACACCACACCAGTGTACCATCCGAGAGCCAACCCCACGGAGCGTCGGAAACAGGATATGAAGACGCAGCTCCGACTCCGTATGGGGAAAAGGCACGAGACCTGGGCCGAACACCTGCCCGCAGCCCTATTCACGCTTAGGTGCCGGGTGAACGCGGCCACCGGACAATCACCAGCAACGGCACTACTGGGGTGCAATCTCAGACTCCCAGGCTAGTATCAGTGCGCCGCCGTCAGCGAGGAGGAACCTGGAAGCCTTGAAGTAAGGACGGAGAGGCGAAAGGAGTGACACGCGGTGATGAGGGCTAACCAGGAGCGCTACGCGCAACAGTGTCTCAAAACCACGAGACCCCCCCCCCCCGAACAGCTCCAGCATGGACAGCAGGTGTACGTCCGAGTGCACCCTCTCTCGGCAGGAAAAAGAACTACTGCACAGGTTTCGCCGCCAAGTGGAGCAGACCGTACCAGGTTGTACGAGCGTGCGGCAGGACCACCTACCTCGTTAGGCGCCACAACGGCCGAGTAAACAAAGTACATAGAGATGCTCTGCGAGCTGCTTATGGCGGCGGAGGTGGAACGCCCCTTGACACCACGCCCCCAGGACAGACCCGCCAGGGTGGGCGCCAATTCGCACCCCGCGTGCAGGAGACGGCCCCCCCACTGGGTGCGTAAGGCGCCTCTTCACGAGCAGGACACCGCCGACTACAGCAGTAGAAGGCGGATGGCGCGGAGGGGCAGTCGACACTAGTAACAGGAAGCCGACGCACTCACCTGAACAACGTAACAGCCCAAGAGTTCCTGCGAGGCTCCACGAGCCCACCGACGGAGTCGTACGCGTCTCGGCGCCTGGCGTCAAGACGTCACCTGCCGACGCGGACCAACTACGCCCCCGAGGCGCCATGCCTGGGGTGTATGTGACGGGACCACCTGTTCAAGACAGAGCCCGAGGTGAGACCGGCGACGCCGACGTCCAGCTGCTGCTGGCCGGAGACCACCGCCAGGCACCCTCCGGCTTCCGCAAGGAGATAACACAGTATGACACGAAGGTCGACCCGACACCAGTGCCGCACGAGGGGAGGACAGGGCGCCCTCGTCACCCCTCCCCACCACGACCATCCAGGACCCAGCTCCGCGGTCACCTCTGCAGCTCGACCTGGGTGACCTGGACCCTGGGGACCACATACAGGGCAGGGAAGGCATACTGCCTTCCCGCCGGTCGAGATGTACGGGTCGCGGAGTGCACCCCGGGAGCACCTCCTGCCACGAAGATCCAGCCACCAAGACGAAGGCAACGGCACTCTGCTGTCGTCAGCCACCCCAGCCAGGCAGGTACTTCCTCCGCACGCGGCCAGCCGGCCCCCGGAGCCCCTCCTGCTGCAGGTAAGGCGGCGGCGGCGTTGTGACGCACAGACAGGCTCCCAGGAAGGGGGCGTTTGACGCGGGTCGTTCTGCAACTCCCTCTCTCTGAGCCCATCGTGCACAACAAGCTAACATTACGGAACGGGCCGAGCGCATGTACAGCCACGGCATATGGGAACGCACCCGGCCACGTGGGCACACGAGGTAGCGGCGTCCAGACGCCGCCCCCGCGACGCCGGGGGCCACCAGCGTGTGCGTCGGTCCCATAGAACTGCCTGCAAATGGTAGGAATGTGCCCCCTTGACGAGAAGCGACGTAATTTAACGTCAAATTTGAACACTGTGTAAAAGCCCTCCCGTGCTTTTCCCGTCAAGGGGAGTTATGCCATTTAACAGGCAATAATATAGAAAGGTCAGGGGTAAGTGTGTTGCATGTGTACTGTGCCCCCTCTCAACTTTTTCGTATTTAACCTTAATACCAGTAAAACACCCCTGCGCCTCGCGACAATTTGGACTCGCCCACGCAGCCATCTTGCCGCCCAAATATCTACACACGTTCTCCCCCAAACAGTTTCACGTTTTATTTGTTCTGTAATTGCCAGTGTTGTGTTATAATTATTTCTATTCAAATAACATCAAAATTCAGTGTCTATGTTTTTAAATGTTGTACGGTTCAAAATTTCACGTAACTATAAATTACGTAAACTCTCTATAAACTATCCTGTGATTCAAATTTGGGACTCTAACCCTCAAGCTGTGCTATTATGAGTGTTTTGTGCCTTTGCCCCTGTTTAATTTAGTGATTTTGTGTTTTCGGCGAGTGCTTCCCGCGCTTTGGCAGCGCGACGTCATGCTCGCGGGAAGGACTCGCCATTTGGCATTACGCTGCAGACCGGGACGGTCGACGTGCTAGTCACTCCGGGCCCTTCACAACTTTGCATCGTCAGTAGCATACCAATAGTCATTCTTTTCGTCTGGAACATTTTCTTTTAACTTTGCTGGCCCTGAGGTGTACCGTTCACCCTCGCAACTCGTCGCCCAGGGGCATTACTTAAATTATCTTTTTCACTCGTGTAGTGAATTTTCATGTAACAACATCGCCCACCGGTCGGGCTTAGGGCCTGGTCCGCTATTTGCGCCACCAGTGTTGTATGATTGGAGCATGGTGCTTTACCAATAAATAGGTTTTTCCTGTTACAGGTGTGTATTTATTACTTGCCGCTTCACGGCCATAAGGGCGCGGGACCCTTTAACCCGCAGTCCAGTGCTATACCTACAGTGTGTTTATGTGTGTACTTTAGTGCTACGGGCGTGGGGAATGCCATAAGATTCCCCTGCGTAAGTAACTTAGCGACATAGAGTGGGGAGTGTTCTGCAACGCCACGGTCGTCGGCCACGTGGCCCTGAAACCTAAAGTCTCTGCTCTCATGAGTGCCCGTTCTCTCTTAACGGGCTGGCACACCGGGCAAACAACACTTAATCACAACCCCCGCTCACGTCAATGGAGAATTTTGAGCAGGAAATACTTAGCAAAAGCTATATCACTCCTAAAATCTGGCTTCATTATGTAGACGACACTTTCACTATCTGGCAACATGGACCTGAAACCCTGGAGGAATCTGTGAACTTCCTAAACTCATTGAGGCCATCAATCAAGTTCCCATATGAAACAGAAACCAATGGCAGCATTCCTATTCTGTACGTACTAGTTAGCAAGGAAAGCAGCTGTCTGGAAACTAAAGCATAGAGGAAATATACACATACAGGCCAATTCCTACATTTTGTTTCCAACCACCCTAAAAGCACAAAATCTGGCATAATTCGCACACTAGTTAACCGAGCTGAGATTATTTGTTCCAACAAGAAATCTGTACTGATATAACACAACCAAATAAAAAAGGAACTCACAGCCAATGGTTACCCGGCAAACACCATCAAATAGGACACGAAACCTAACAAAACACTTAAGCCCACAGAAACCGAAAAACCAGCAGGAACCCTAGTTATTCCGTATGTTAGAGGCCTTTCGGAAAAAATACGACGTCTGGGAAACAAATACGGACTTCAAACAGCATTCCGATCCAAATATACAATCAAAAGTATGGTCACCAGGGTAAAACCAGCCACTGAAAAACTACAAACTCGCAACTGTGTACCTATATCAGATACCCTGCTAATGTGGTCATATGTATATTGGGTTAACCGGCAGAGCTCTTTCAACACGTATCAAAGAACATAAAAACGATTGGAAGAAAAGCGAAACCCAAGAATCTAGACTGACCGAATGTGCACGTGAAAATAGCCACAAAATTCTTTGGGTAAGACTCGAAACCACTTACACAGGAAACTGACAAAACTGAAAGAAAAATCAAAGAATCAGCCTTTATTATTAGCAATAGCAATATTTTCAGTCAATAGAGTATTGAAATAAAAAATATGTGGATCCCATTGATTAAGAGAGAAACAACTTTACAGAACAAAACAATAGCACACACTCAACCCATCACAACCAATCAGAGTCAATCTATGCTGCGCGACCAATCAGGAGACAGCTCGTCTCCCATTGGCTGAGCAGGATAAGTGGGCTTATCCTATATATACCCATGGTTTTTCCAGTTTCCTCATCGTTCTGCTTCGTCGCCGGACTGTTAACATCGCTTGGGAGTGCTCTGAATCCAAGCATTTGCGCCTGGCGTACTTGTATGACGACGAGACACAGAACTTGTGTTGTTTGCACCGCGGCGGAGACTGCAGCGACCTACTGCAACAGAAACGCGTCCCGCGGGTGGCGGATACGGGAGCGCCTCACTGAGGTGTTGCTGGAAATATTCAAATACCAGCTCGTGGACCAAACTGGTATCGTGTTTCTGGACGGCCGCCGCCGCGCGCATCTGGTACTTTTGACTATTTTCGCGCTACGTGGGCCGCCTGGACTCGGCATCGCTGTGAATTAAATGTACTGTTCTATACATTATTTTGTGTGGCGCAGTGCATTTGAGGATCGGTGCGGCTGTATTTTCTGCTCTTTGTGGCGCTCGGGATTGGTACTTTTGACTATTCTTGTGCGTCCTGGTGTGTAGAGAAACAGCCATGATGTAAACACTTGGCCGGCATGCGCTGGGGGCGAGAGGCTGCACTGCGAAGTGAAGACTGAAGAATCGGCTGTGCTGATCTGCGAGTTGATGGAGGCCTACTACAGCGATATCCAATGCCAGGACCAAGCAACAAGTAGTCATCCGGCGCGACTGCGGACCGCACTACCGGATGAATGAAACCGAAGCACTGGGGAACAGCTCGCCACTGAATGCCTCAAGATCGGAGTCTGCTTGTCGTTCCAGTTTAAGGCGGGTCGGAGCTTGCCTTGGCCGGCCATCTCCCATGTCTGCTGCCAAACGAGGACGTAATTTTTATTACGTAAGTGGGATAATTTCAGCTCAGTGAAAGGCACCAGTCGTTTTAACAGTTGGCAACGAACAGGCACCACTAACCCCCAGCAGCACTCGCCTGTCATCTGTCAACATCCTCGGCCACGACTGCCTCGGTAGTTCGCGCACCAGCCGCTAGGGGCATCACCGAGGTGCGTCGTGCGGACTAGTTCGCCCGGCCGCCGCAGTGTGGCGCCTCTGGCTATGACTGGGGTTCGCCGAGCTGAGCGAAGCTCGCCGGCCGCAGTATCGTGCGCGGCGAGCGCCGTAGTAAGGGCTAGCCTTGTGCTGCGTCGCTCGTCGCTCGTGAATGCTGTGTACAAATACCCGCAGTATCCGAGCAAGCTCCTGCTTATTTCGCCTTCATTACACATTACCTGCTCCTACAAGTAGCAGTCTCTATTCTTTCTGTCACTGTGCTGTGACTCTCTAGCATGTCTCTCATCACTGGGTTTCCTCCCGCAGCCTCGCGGGTTTACCAGTGATCCTATAAAGGGCATTATAAGCCCAGTTTAATCACAGGGAAGAGCCAGTCCAAAAGCCTTGGCTTGGCTCTTCAATAACCTCGTGTTCGGCACTTAGCCATGTTCCTTCTAAACCCAAACCTGAATGGTAGTTTATTTGGGCGTATGAGCACTTAATGCTCGGCACGCATCTACCCGCTTCCCCCCTAACTCATCTCGTAGTAGTTCGTCTACCAGGGTGTGCACCCTTCAGGGCACACCAAAAAAAATAAAATAAATAAATAACCCTGTGTGTCTACCTGATGACGGGAACAGATTCCAGTTCCCGAAACGTCGTAACACTGTCTGGAAAACTACTTTGTTTTGTTTCGTCTCTTCATTGTGTCGCTTGTCTTTTCTGTATATGTCTGATATCGGTTGCATTTTGTCTCGTCTATTTGTTGTGTCCTTTTATAATTTTTCTGTTCGTGTCTGATATTTACTGTGTTTGTTGTTTCGTCTCATCGTTGTGTCGCATGTTACTTGGTTTTTTATTTTATTTGATATTTTTTCATTTATTATCTGTTTGTTCCTTGTTTTTATTTGACCCGATTCCATTTTGGAATTTCATGTTCTGTATGTATCTTGCTGACTAAAGCATAATCTGCTTATTTTAGGGTTTTCTTTTATTCATTTAGTTTTCTTTGACAGTCATTCAATTTGCAATGGAGTATGTCTAAGAAACTGAATCTAGTCATGCACTCCCATTGCACAGCTCTTTCAAAGATCATGTAAATACTTAGCCTAGGCCCAAACATTTTAGCATCCTCATATCACTTAATAATATACTGTTACTAAATGAATACTGGCAAACTGTGCCCCTCAGTACAAAATGATACAAATTCAATGTTAATGCCATTGGTAGTAAATGTGGTCCTGTAGGCCTATTGTGCTAAAACTATTTTTTTTTGTGTTGCTACTGAAAGTTGTAATTTTAATATCGGTTTGGCACAAAACGTTTTGACCATATCATTCTAGATAAGCATGGCCTAAAGTAGTTGAACACTCTATATCAGGTGAAAGTAGTCTTTACAAAAAAGTTACCCCAGAATTCAAATTTATGGTACACAAACATATGTGGTAGTTAGGTGCAGAAGCCAGATAAGGTGCAGAGGAGGGCTGCGAGATGGGTGAAGGGTGCCCAAGTGGAAAAGGCAGCCTGGGCAGGAGGGTAAGAAGGAAAGTAATTATAGAACACCAGTGATAAAGGAAATTGGATGGAGGTCGTTAAGTGACAGGATGAGAGTGGAAAGACTGATTAGGTTGTACAGGGCAGTAAACTGTGAGGGTGGATCGGGAAGTCGAGGTTGCTAACTAACTGGTTTGGAAAGAAGTTCAAAGGGATAAAGGTCTGAATTTGCCACCGAACAGTAGGGAAATTGTGAGTGCTACATATTATTTTGTAGGCCTACTTTATGCTTATTAGGTACTGGTTATAGATGCTACTTCGGTTTCATGTGAACTAACAGTATCGTGCAGACATAAAATACAGTTTTATAAAAAAACAGCATTTAGCTGCAAAACACTACACCCTAGACCCGCCCAATTTCAATTAATCAAAGGCTAACAACGAGTTTGCTTTAATTCCCAAACAAACAATATTTACGCTTATATAACATTGTCTGTAATATTAAAGTGCAATTTACATAGTGCTCTTTAAAAAGGATTATATCAAGCTCATGTTCGTTTAATGTGATGTAGCCCTCAAATGTGTGGATGTCGGCATCGTCTGGGGCTGTGATCTATCCTCGGCTCAAAGTTATAAATAGCGACCACGAGTGACTAGACTCTTTACAAGGATAATCGGAATAAAAATAAATAATATCCATCATACATTTATATTAACGATACCTATAATCGCTATTGCAAGTACCGTACATGCATTTTTTACTATTTACACAATGTTAACCAGTTCAAGTAATACTATTCATATGGCATTTTGACGAATGTTTGTACAGAAACAGCTGATCTTTGGCGCAATGCTCATCTTGTGACGTCACCGGCCAAGCCGTCTGTTAGAAAGATCAATGTAA
>PNEQ01051864.1:0-14206 GCA_003012365.1 Medauroidea extradentata
AGGAGGGGGGAAATCATCACGTGACTAACAGCCAATTAAAATAAAGTACTGGATAGGGGCGGGGAGGGGGGATAAGTTAATATATACGTGTAAAAAGTGGTGGGGGGGCGTCAGTGTGTCGATGGAGCTCGCCCGGGTAAGACGTGCCGGTAGTTGATTTAACTAAATAATTTTTATATAAAAAGTTTTTTATTAAATAGTTTTTTTATTAAAAAGTTTTTTTATAAAAAATGATATTTATTAAATACGTGTGGGGTTATAATGGAATGCGAAATCGAAAAATTTTTGAAAGAAACACCAAGATGGCGGCCGGAAACAATATGGTGACCGGAAATAAAATGGAGGAAATTTTTTTTTTTTGAAATTTTTTGAAATGTTGAAATTTTTTGAAAATTTTTGAATTTTTTGAAATTTTTTGAAATTTTCGAAATTTCGGAAAATTGTGGTAATTTGACACTCAAGGTCAAGGTCGAGGTGAAAGGTCAAGGTCATCCAACATGGCGGTCGGGGCCGTGATGTCACAACATGGCGGGGGCACCACACTCGGGCGGGGCACCACACTCTGGCTCCATGTCCCAGAACCGACATAATCATACTACTGAGGGGGTCTACATCCGGTAGAAGCTGCCAGAAGACCAACGCCCAACTTACTATATGAAGGCTTGCCATGTTGGACCTCGCCCCAGTCTGAACTGATCTACTAGAGACGTCGGAGCCTTCGCCGCCTGTGTCAGCGAGCTCTGCACCACGACGGTCCACGACACTTCTCTGATGTAGCTATGAACTTGCCAACCTTAAACGTAATTCTGTTAGGTCTGTTACCAGCATCCTTCATCACTTCAAGTGTAAACACTTTGTGTAATAGCTTTTGCTTTTATTGTAATAAATTCACTTATTCGAACTTGAATATTTTAATTGAAACACATAACGTGTTAGATAACTTGTCGTGTCGACTTGTCGCTCGGTGTTGTTGTTCCCACCGAGCAGCTAGTGGACATTGCAGTACACTACAGTAGTGTGATGTACAACCTCCCACTTTGTACATAGATCCCTCCACGCACGTACTGTGAATTGTGTACCATTATCAGACAGGAACATGCGGGCTAGCTGCATCAGGGGAAAAACTCTGTCTCAAGCATTCTCGCTATGCACTTCATGTGTGCATTTTAGATAGGAATATCTGTGTTCAGTATGAAAATAAGTCTGTCACAACAAGCATAATTGACTTCCCAGATATAGTGCGATCAGGTACAGAGCGACCATGTTGAAGTACTCAGTTGGCTTTTGTGACTGTTGTTGCATTCCATCTGAGAGACGATTTTTAAAACAGTTGCATGTATGACAACTGTGCACAAATCTGCGAGATTCACTAGCAATGCCTAGTCAATGAAAGTGTTGATGTACGTTGCGGCAGGTCTGTGTAGCGACGACGTGGCCGGCGAGCTCACTGGCATGTTAATATTACATTAAAATTGCCTCAAAATACAAAAAATTTAACACAAGAAATACAATCATAATATAAATAAATTGACTCAGTATTACCTTCAGCATTTCTACCAGGTTAACTGTATGTTTACGCTTTCACACACTATGAAAAACGTGTTCATAATTTACTACAATTGCTGAAAAATGTTATGTTTTACTGGTTTATAATATCCACAAAAATATGTGGTTCAACACTGGAAAATACATATCAACACTTGACGCAAAATTACGTGAGTACAAAAATACACATGGCGTGGTTAACTAGGTACGAGGTTATAACATAAACATTTAACTATATAAAATACATTTTATTATTATGTGCACCACATCTACAGTGCTCTGGTAAACTAGGTACATGCTTTCTCTGTATTACCTCGCGTTAGAATAATTCTGAGGCGATCTTTTAACTTGACTTTAAGCCTAACCTCCTAATGGTGCTCGGGGGCAAACGTCTAGAATAATGTAAGCACGGGCGATGTGTCATTCTTTAGCAAATGAAATCATTGGTATTATATTTTCATTCATTTTTTAAATATATTTTGCTTCCTCCATTAACATTTTCTCAAAAATGCTTCAGGCATTTTTTTCTTTGTATTATATTGGAGATTTTTAATCAATATTTTCATATTTTTATAGTATCAAAAGCGAATTGGCTCATGTTATTGATAATTTTTTGTATATGAACACTTAGAAATTTGTTTGTGAGTGTCTATTTATATTTAATAAACTTTCAAAATATGCATACGTAACAAATGTAGCCCTCAATAAATGATTGTAATTCTTAAATCATTATATATCATTTTCTTTATCAGGAAGATTTACTCAAACGGCTTCATGGTTTGTACAATCTTTTTCGTGTTCGTTTAAATGTTATTCAGAGCGAAATTGTTGTAAACACTTACACATTACTATTTTTTGAAAAGTCTTATCCAATATGTCGAGAACTGTTTATTACCCAAAATAGTTATCTTTATTTACATTTTTTATGTATGAAAGTTTAATGTGTTTATTGGTTTTATTTTCCGTAATTTTTAAAGGATAAAATATTAAATCATTTCAGTTTTTTCATACGCATAAACATTAATATATGTCCCCATTATTTTTCCAAATAATAATGTTTTGACACTTTGCATTTGGAATTGTAAAGCTTCAAACACATCCATAAATTCGTGTTCATATATTTAATATTGTTTGACTCTCTGTGAGTTTCTTTCTACTGGATGTAGTGCAGACAAAACAGACCGCAAGAAACATTTTTGAAAATTATTTTGAACATTTATAACTGCGTGTTTATCTTTAACTTTTTGCGGAATTCCAATAAAAGGAGCCCCTTTTATTGGATTATATATAAATTCTACACTCTACCTTAAATAATAATTTAACGGCCTTTGCTATCCTCTTCCTTCATATTTTCCCAATTCAGCTAGAATTTCATATTTACACTCTTTATAATACTCTACTAGATTAGCAGTTTTTAATATAATTTTATTTTTAACTTTAAATGATGCTTCGTGTTTTTCTTCATAATATGACCACCTTTTATACTGAGTGAAAAGTTTAAAATTTAATTTATATTATTTCGCTCTGGTTGTTCTTTTGTTTTGTTTATTACAATAAATTTTACGTCATTAAGAAATATTTCTTGATCTACATAATCATTTATATTTTTAATTGATTAAGTTTTCAGTTTATCAGGAACTGACTGTTCTACTTCATCAATTACCTAAACTTTCGTCATTTATTTCACAATTTTATATGTATTTTACTTTGTATGTGTTGTTTATATGATTGGTTATAAGTAACTCATTCAAATTTCCCAATTTACTTATTAAACATTATGTGTTTTTTTAACTATTATTTTGTATTTATTTGTTGTCAATGGTTTTACACCTTTACGAATTCTAAATTTTTCATGATTTTATAATTTTCTTCACGAGTAGGTTTTTAACAATTTCCACAAGCATTACAGATAATTTTCGTATCTCGACTTTTTTATTCCCTCTTTTAAAATACATTTTTAAAATGTAAACTCAACCCAATTGTTTACGCTCGCATTTGATCGCCTCGGTAATGTTTCATGTTCGTCGTTATTTTATGTGCTCATTTATGACAAAATTTTCATTAGATTTATAACAAATTAAAATATTTACTTATAAAAGTATAAAAACGAATATTATAAAAATATAAACAATTTAATAATTTTATATATTACTTACTGTTATTTGTAATTATTACATTTTTACAATGTGTTTTATCCTTTTTATGGCGAATGAGTAAAAAATGGCTGTATGAGAAATTGTGAACAACTTGCCTCGGTTTTTCAAAAAATTTGGAGAATTAGTTTAATTTTAATATTTATTTTATTTAAATCATGTCGTGTTTGGTATTGCACATTACCAAAGAACACCAAATAAAACTTCATGAAAATATATCATAAGTTCCGGCTATGCATTTCAATCCAATTAAACCCAAAGACTGTCCACGTAAACACTACAAAATCGGTGGTGTGATTAATTAGCACGTAATTGTGCAAGGTTGTGTAAAATAAATTACTCTAAATGATTGCGCGCGAACTCGAGGTAAACGACCTCGGGAACTCAAGCGGCATGCTTGTTAGTCACGGACGATCGTGTAGATCACGGGGGTCTTCGTTGTAACTTGTATAAATCACTTACTACAATAGTTTCATTCATCACTAAGAACATTCTTTTGTCGCTCAACCCCTGTACTAGCCACCCACCTCGGCCAACATCACTTATTTTATTCTCACCAGCCATGTGCTGTTTCAACCGCATAAGGCACTGACCAGCCTTAAGAGTCTGGCCCGCTTCAGCGTCGTATGTATATCTTGCGTACAAGTACTTTTTGCCATTACGTACAAACTTGCATATTTTGTAAGTGTGGTTTATCTGCCCGCATCAGGTATGTTTCAGGTGCTCTGGTTCCTTTGGAGCACACGGACACAATCCACCGTTTTTTATTGCTTTGTAAGTATTGTATTTTCAGTGATTAGTTGTTTATTTGTTTGAGCTACGAGGCATAGGATGTGGCCATAACAGTCTCCTCAAAATAATATACGTGTCATCGGTTTCACTTATTCAGCCTTTGTGAAAGGGACCCTCCACACAGCCACCGGCCAAGACCCTGATCTGCGCAAGAGTTCCATATTCACCCGAGAAACACTGCATTAACTCGAAGCAGCAACAAGATTGTTCTGTCTGCGGACATTTCATCAATCGCAGTTTCCCGCACAAGCAACCACGTGCCGTGGAGTTGTACCGTGCAGCCTCACACCAGAACTGGCCAAATTCAACTATTAAGTATCGTGCAAGAGCATACCTGTGTGACGAATGTGGCCACCATGTCCTCGCTGTACTCATGCCGGCTGGATAGATAAGTGAGAACATCTGCACCCTGCAACTTCTCTTGAACCAACACAGCAACACCGGAGCCTGGAGGCTTGTATGCCGCCTCCAACGTTACGAGCCGCTCATGCCTCAGTGACCGCAGAGCCTCGAACTCTTGTCTAACACGTTCCTCCGTCTCCGGTCGTAGATCCAGCACCTTTGCTACCACCACCTTGTCTGTTGCTTTCTCGATGCTCTTCACCACAGCAGAAAACCGGCCCCTAAATACACAACATTCACTCACACCATTGTTTCCCTTCATAAATATAACGATAACATGCTTATACTTTGCAATTTACGTTGTACTTGTAAGAAAATTAATATCTCGCAGACAAACCTCCGCTACTATCTCTAACTCTGAAATAAAAAAATTCATTACACTAGTTAATAGTAGCCAGTAATTAAATATACCAGTTTAATATTTCATTATGCTAGTAAATAGAATCTGGCAATTAAATATAACAGTTTAATGTAACTCGAACAGCATGAAAAAAAAAAAAAAACACTGAGGTAGTTGCGCGAACAAGTAGGTAGGTTTTTATATTTAGCAAGGGTTTTAATAAGTCAAAAATAGGTTTTCGTTAAAATAAAAATCATCTTACACTTCAGCATATCGCAGTACCGCCGGCAGCTATTAGTGGCTCGCATTCTTGTAACGGTGATGACATCACTCGCGGTATCCTTACATAGTCTTCAAACTCTGCTTTATATATGTGTCGGTCCAGTTTCATCTCATTTTTATAAACAGTTTGTAGTAAATAGTTGTACATGACATCTGCAGGCTTAATGTTGGTGGTACAATGAAATTTGTGATTATATTTTCACACACGCATGTACAATATATCCATCCACTTGTAGCTTCCTTGTGCAGAAGTTTTTTTCTACATTTCATTCTTCAAAGTAATGGTATGCTATGTTGCCCAAAAAGCCTGTCAAGGAGCCTGCTAGACAGATCACAAATTGTTAGGTACCACAGAACCAAGATTAACTGTTAAACACGCCTCCGATATAGTAAGAAGGGAATAAATAACATTTCCAAACATCAAATTACTAATGTTCAAAATATAATAGGGATATTAGGAATATCTTATACTTTCTTTTCTTGTTGAAACACAATTCAAAATAAATACAATTTACCATAAGAATTTTTCCTGTACACAATTTGTAGATTCAATAAATTCAAAGCCAACATGGCTCCATGATACAATATTCATGATTATTTTGAAAGAATACAATTGCTCGAATACAACACAAAATAATTTATAAATGATAATATTAATTCCCAGCTATCTCTGAGCAATACAAACAACTCGTTTACTAATAGACAATTATTCTTGAAATATTAATAAAGCGAATATGGTGTATTTCGCTAACATACCATCTTTTGTTAAATTTCAAATTTCAAATTCATCATGGCATCTCAGGAATGAAATACATAACTGCCTTTCGACTAACGTAATTACTAAATCCCAAGCATATAATTAAATTATTACTAGCTACATCTAATCTTTTCCTCTAAAAGAGAGCCCCAGCCAGGGGGCTTGTTCTATATCTATTTTGTGTTCACGGTTGTTCCTTACATAGAGACAGTCACCATGTGGCTATCGTTACGAGACAAATTCGTATTCTCTATCTCTTCATGGTGCCGTGGCTGATGTTCAAACAATTAGTGAGCGACATTATGTAACATAAACTAGGGAGATGGTATAAGCAGGACTGTGTGCGTGAAATTGTAAATATGGCAGTGGCATAGCGATGGTTAGATTTCTTATATGAGCTTGAAAATAAGGAAAATACATCGTAAAATGTGATTAATGAAGAGGCAAATACATGATAACTTAAATCCGTTCACAGAAATTGACAAAGCTCAATTTAGGAGATTGTTTGTACATTAAAAATAAAAACATTTCGGTATCAAAATTTACCTCTGAAAATTTGCTTTTTTTCCCTCATGAAATTCAACATTATTTCGTACTGCCGATCAGTCGTTCTCTTATAACAAAACTTCTTAGCTTCTGCTTCCATTTCACAAAATTGATCCTATATCCGACCTTTAACCTAAAAACACTTTCACGTTGCCCACAGCAAAATGTAAATCGTGTGACCGCGTGTTACTACTAATGGCCAGAAATATAACATTTACAGTACAATTTTAATGGTTTCGCAAAGGTACCTACAATGTCGCCAAACCTATATCAAAGCTGTAAAATAACGTTACAAAAATGGTTATCAGAATACCAATTAAAGACAGTCAAGAGTGACTATCTGTATCAGTAACGGATGATTGACGTTACCGAGGAGAATTTACAGAATAAGGCCTCGAGCATTGATTCATTCCTCAACATTCTTAGTTAAGCTTGATTTCACATACTTAACATAGTTCCTAGCAACACCACCTCTGATAAATTTCCACAAAAACCCTGTATTTATAAATAATTTACACCCCCGCCCAAACCAGTGACATCATCCCGAATTCACGGTGGGAGAAAACACTAGGGCCAGAAACATGGTGGCAAAAGTCTGAACCTCGACAGAACTCGACACACAGCGCTTGGTGAAATATACAACACTGCCCTCTATATGATGTTAACAGGGCTGCCACTTCTTGAAAGAACCGCAAGAGGGGTGCATCATACTGCCGAATCCCCAACTGGCCAATAATTTTCAAATGCAAGTTAGCCAAACGTAACCAGCGACGTACTTCATAGTCGATCTTCGAGAGTGCAGATGTATGGATGCCATGAGTGATGATCTCTTGAAATTACGACAAACAATATGTGTAATATACAAGTCTGTCAAATAGGTCGGTCGAAAATTTTCCATTATATAGGAACTGGTGAAACGTCGTTTTAGTACGATTAAATCGTTCCACAATTGTGGTCTTTACACCACTGTAGGAGGAGTAGTGGTTTATTTTATATTTTGACATTAGTGCACGAAATGATTGTATTATATACCCACCTGTTGGTTTTGTTTCGTATGGATAACTTGAACTTAAAACACAGTGTATGGTTTGAAGGACTTGTATCAAGCAGACTTGGTTGAAATGGTTCCATATGCTCGCAAGAATAAATTCTACAAGTGAATGCTGTCTGTTATTGACTGCTACAGTAAATATATGTGGGCTGTGCCTATAAAAACTAATAGGTCGATAAACACTGTTTTGCGAGATAAAGGTCCGCCCAAATATCTTCACACGGACCTAGGCAAGGAATTCTACAAATAATTTCGAGCACTGATGTCGGAACATAAAATAAACCACTACTCCACCCACAGTGGTCTTAAGACCAGCATCATGGAACAATTTAATCGTACTCAAATGTAGTTACATCAGTTCTTGCATCATATAACATTTTTCAACCAACCTATTTGACAGACTTGTTTATTACACATATTGTTTGTCTAAATTTCAAGAAATGCACTTGGATATGTGTAACAAATAGAATGAAATGGTCTACCTATGTGAATGAAGAATCATACCTTTATGATGTACAGGAAATACACTCCCATGTTTCTCGGCTAAGATGGTGCTGCGAGACAATACACTGCGTTAATACATCTGCACTCCCGAAGATCGACTATGAGGGATGTTGCAGATGATGTTGGGCTAACTTGCATTTGAAAATGATTGGCTATTGGGACACTAATAGCTGAGCCGAGGATTCGGCAGTACGGCAAGCAACTTCTGAGGCTGTTCCAAGAACCGGCAGCCCTGTTACAACATATAGAAGGCAGTGTTGTTTTTTTCACCGAGCACTGCATGTCGAGTTCTGTTGAGATTGAGACTTTTGCCACCATGTTTCTGGCACTAGTTTTTTCTCCCACCATAGATTTGTGATGACGTCTCTGGCTTTGGGAAGGGAAATGCATCAGAGATGGCTTTGCTAGGAACTAAGTTAACTATGGCAAATTAAGTTTAACTAAGAATGTCAAGGATTGAATATGTGACTGGTTGGGGCTCTCATATAGAGAAAAAGATTAGATGTTGCTAGTAATAATTTACTTATCTGCTTGGGATTTAGTAATTGGGATAGTCGAAATGCAGCGTCTTAATAGTATGTATTTCTTTCCTGAGATGTCATGATGAAGTTGACACTGGTAAATTTAACTAAAGATTTTATGTTAGTGAAATACGCCATATTGGCTTAATTAATATTTCAGGAATTATTGTCTATTAGTAACTGAGTTGTTTGTATTACTCAGATATGGTTGGGAATTATTACCGTCATTTATAAATTATTTTGATTTGGATTCAAGCTGTTTTACTCTTTCAAAGAAACCATGAATATTGTATCATGGGAAAAAAAGGCTTCGAATTTACTGAATTTACAAATTGTGTAAAGGAAAAATTCTTATGGTAAATTGTATGTATTTTGAATTGTGTTTCAACAAGAAACGAAAGTATAAGATATTCTTATTAACCCTAATTACATTTTGCTCATTAGTAATTTGATGTTTGGAAATTATATTTATTCCCTTCTTACTATCTCTGAGGTATGTTTAACAGTTTATCTTGGTCCTGTGCTATGTACCAATTGGTGATCTATTTAGCAGGCACCTTGGCAGGCCTTTTGGGCAACATAGCATACCAGTACTTTGAAGAATGAAATGTAGAAAAAAACCTCTGCACAAGGAAGCTACAAGTGGAAGGATATATTGTACATGCGTGTGTGAAAATATAATCACAAAGTTCATTGTACCACTAACACTTAGCCTGCAGATGTCATGTGCAACTCTTTACAACAAACTGTTTATAAAAATGGGATGAAGGTGGACCTACAAAAATATAAAAAAAGAAGTTGAAGACTTTGTAATGATATTGCGAGTGAAGGATACATTTACACACCAAACTGGAGTACTGAAATATTTAAAGCGGTCATGATTCGTCACTATGAACCAAGAACCAACTACTTAGAAACACGAAAGGCAAGGTTATTCGAGGTGGTTTCTATGGTGATGAGGTTAGGAAGGAGACATGATAAAAATGTTTGTGTGGTGGCTTGGATGCACTGAAAGCCACATTTGTATTTGTCAATCTGACACTACATGTAAATAATGTGATTTACATGTTATTTTGTATAATGGAATTAATAAATGGGTAGTCCATTTCCAAAACTCCCCTTGTCCATCACCTAGGAAAAATGAGTTCTGAACACTTGTGTGTAGCTTTTAAATGTGCACTAAAGTTGATGTGATAATAGTTTACAAAACTCACCTTATTCAATAACAGAGAAATTTTGAAAAACTGTTTTGGCCATGTCCCAAATGGGCTCGCATATCAGTTTTTCGCGTTTTGCTGAATTTTAGAAAAAGTGGACAAGGGGAGTTTTGGAACTAGGCCACTCAAGTATTTGTTTAAAACTGAATTTCATTATTATTTATTTGGAAATATCCTTGTTGGGAATATTAGGCACTGCTACTAGGGTGCCATGAGGGCAGTATGTGATGACAACAATTACAAACTTTAAATGTATTGAAAAATGGGGCGAAATCATTGGTGGTGTTATTCAGAAAGTTTTAGACTGTCCAGGTGTCTAATGGTGTAGGTCTTTAAGCTCGATGATGCACAACTTTCGCACACAGTCGCACCCCTTGACTCATGCTCCACAACTTTTAGTTGTGGCTTTCATGCGAGTTGAGACCAGCACATTAAGGGCATGGACTACCGCAATTTTCGTCACAATTTTTTATATTTTTTATTTGTACCAGATATTTTTTTCCTTTTTTTAGACACACAATGTGACAAAATTTACTTTAATGAAATTTTTTTATCTGTCATAGTTTTCGAGAAATAGCTTGTTAAAGTCATATTTTGCATGTTTCCATTTTAATGACTACACTAAAACCAACTGATATAACAAACTAAAAAAAATCACAGTGGATAAAGACATTGCAGGCTACAATGACATGCTCATAAAATTAAAGAATAAAATTAATTAGAATTTTAACAAAATGCTGAAACTGAAAATTGAAAATATGCAATAATTTTTTAAAAAGATACAAATTATTTTTGTTCGTTTATTTTATGAGCATATTATTGTAGCCTGCAATGTCTTTATCCACTGTGATTTTTTTAGTTTGATATATCAGTGGGTTTTAGTGTAGTCGTTAAAACAGAAACACGCAAAATATGACTTTAACAAGCCACTACGCGAAAACTATGAGAGATAAAAAAAATTTAATTAGAGCCAAATTTAGTCACATGTTGTGTCTATAATAAGAAAAAATATTTGGTACAAATGCAAAATAAAATAATGATGACGAAAATTGCGGTAGACCGCGCCGTTAAGTGGGCGACCTTGTGGCACTTGTAGCCAGTCTTAAGACTGGTGACATAGATTGTGATGGCACGAAGGGAGGGGTAGGGTGGTCTTGTAATGAACTTGCTGGAGGGGAGGGGGATGCATATGGGAACAAGTCTTTCTCGAGCTCTTATACATTCAGTTTGTGTTAAGATGTCGAGTAAGGTGTACAACTGAGACATTGAGGACGACGAAGCACTGGGCGAGATGTATGATGCCGTAGCTGGGGTGTCTGCTTGTCAGACAATATCTCCAGTTTTGCCGCCTTCACTGCTGCTGATTCTTCTGCATCAGCATGCCTATTAAGACTGAAGATTCGGTGGTTGGGATTTATGGACCAGCCAAGAGGCCCTCTGAATTATCTGGGCCTCCCTACAAATGGGAATGTCGAGCAACATGACGACCTGTGATGGTCGTGCGCCTATGGCACAAGAGGTACCAGTGATGGAGGATGGTAAGGAAGAGGACGACGACGAGGAGGGGCAAGAAGGGATGGAGCTGGGTGCATTCTCTAATGACGAAGAACAGGAAGGAGAGGAAGATGAGGATGCTGAGGAAGAGGACAACATGGATCGGAGGGGAGGTGCGGCAGGAGCTCCTTGTGTTGCGTGCCTAGGTTCATGGCCAGGAGGAAGAAATTCTGAACCTGCAGCTCAAGCTGCAGGCCCCGCATGCCATTTCTGAGATTAGACATATGGCTGCTGCCTGCTTCTCAGATAACGTTCTCTTTTTCCTCAGGACATTTGTGGGGACGAGGATCTGCCCAGCCACCTCCAGAAGTATGGTGTTTTTGTATAAAGTGTAAATATTATAAATATAGTGTTTTAGTATTTTATAAATTTAATATTTTTAAGAAATTCAGTGCTTTTGGTTGTGATACATTATTTGATATGCCTGTCATAACTTTTCCATTCTATTATGAAAAAGTAAAGATTGACTGGTTGATTTTGACACTGACACCGTTTTTTGTGTAAAGAAAAGGCAGCGAAGAAGAAGAGAAACAAGGGACAGAGGCCCTGTAGCGTGAGTTGATCTAACCACGAGTGACCAAGACAGTCCACTTGCTGTAGTGCTTAGGAAATTAATATCGGAAGTCCTGTTGTCAAACGAAGTAGTAAAAACTATTGCTAATTTGGTAATGCAGATCGTATTGCGGAATGTGGTCGGTGCATTGGAAAGGTCAAATCCGTTTAACGCCGTAGCACATACTGAAGCAACACAAGTATGTAACATGCAGAAGGAACAGACGGACCTGGAAACAAACTTAAACGAATGGCAAGATGAATGAGATCAATGTAAATTACGAGCAAACTTGGAGGAGACGTCAGCAGAAGATTTCTTTCCTAGTCTCCAAACAAATACGAGAGCCCCTTAAACTTGAGGACATTTATCGAAGTCACAGTGTCGACCCCAAACACAAATACTCACCAATATCCAACATTGTGATATTTGTCAGACACGAAAGCATTGTGGAATTTTCTGGATCAAGAAAAACCTCAAAGGCACAGGCGTGACAGTTCGAGAGAACCTAACTGCAGTTTGGCTGCAAGTACTTGAAGAGTTCCATCCACCTGTTCGGAGTGAAGAAAGTTTGGCCAACTGATGGCGCGGTGATGATAAAAATTGTAGATGCCAAGAAGTGTATCACCTATATAAGCGGGAGGCCCAGCAATGGAAGGTGATGCATCAGTACACACCAGAATCTACTGTAAGTGTTGCAATCGACCCCTCAAGTGAATTTCAATGAGAACATCCACACTACGTGCATATAAAAAGAAATCAATGTGTGTTCAAATTTTTAAATTTGAAGTCGATTTGAGGTAACTACAGCTACTTAAAGTTCGCGCTTTTAAAACGCCCGTGGAAACGTGCAGTAACGTCACAAGCCATAGTACACACGGAGCCATGGCAAGCTAGCTGACTTCTGTCGCACTCCGGCGGAATGCCAGACTACGCTTGGTCAGTAAAAAATATTTAAAGTGTCACGGTGGTTCGTTTCGTTATACGTGTGTAGTCAATCATAAATGTAACAAATGTTATATTTCAAAGGTATTCGAGTAGGAGGTTTTATAACAATTTAGTGTTACGCATATTGTTATATCACACAATGTCAGAGCAATATCCGAGCACTGTAATATGCAATAATACACAAAAATAACCTGTATACTGGCGCAAACCATTAATATATTTAATAACTTAATACCCATATATTAACTTGACAGTAGAACCACACCAAGTGTTGGTCACGATGGTGCAATAGTTACTCTCTGGGCCGATATTGGAAAACTTAAGAGAGTTCAATAATCTCTCGGGTTGGTATATATCCAAATTTAATATCTTGTGTAATCATTAATATTTTGTATTTAATTATGGATGCTAGGAGTAATATGATATGTTCCTTCTGGCACAGGAGCTGGAGTGAGGATTTCTGCCGAGTGAGGATTTGACCGCCATGTTGTGACGTCACGGCCCCGGCCACCATGTTGGATGACATTGACCTTTAACCTTGACCTTGACCTTGAGTATGAAATTACCAAATTATTCCAAAATTTCTAAAATTTCAAAAAAATTTCAAAAAATTCAAAATTTCGAAAACTCCCGAAAAAATATTAACCTCCATCTTGTTCCCGGACGCCATATTGTTTCCGGCTGCCATCTTGGTGTTTCTTCCGAAAATTTTTCGATTTTGCATTCCATTATAACCCGCAACGTACTTAATAAATAAAATTTTTTATAAAATATTATTTTTAATAAAAAACTTTTTCATAAAAATCTTTTTAATAAAAAACTATTTAAAAAAACTTTTTATATAAAAATTATTTAATTAAATCAACTACCGACACGTTTTACCCGGACGAGCTCCATCGACACACTGATGCCCCCCTCCCCACTTTTAACATGTATATATTAACTTATCCCCATTCCCCCTTCCACTACCCATTCCTTCATATTAATTGGATGCTAGTCATGTGATGAATTCCCCCCCCCCCTACTTTCCCCTCTCACCGACAC
>PNEQ01051865.1:0-14206 GCA_003012365.1 Medauroidea extradentata
ATTAAATTAGCTTTCAAATGAGTCCAAACACGATATAAATCCAATAAAATTGACATGTAAAATTCTATGCTTTTCTCTTGCTTTAAAGTTAATATTTAAAATTAAAAAGAAAATTTTTAATGTAAATTTCTCTACTCGCATCCCCAATTAATAGGTTGGATCCCGCCGTATACATCCTTATACCTGGTTAATTTGGCCTACTTAATTTGTTATTACAAAAAAAAAAAAAAACATTAATTAAGACAAAAAAAATTGACATTACTGTGTGATAAGAGGCCAAGTAAGTGCTACGTGCCAGTGCACGTCACACTATAGTGGGAAGCGTTGCACCATACAAAGTTCACGTTACTTCAGGTTCTATTGTTACCTGTGTGTCAGGCAGAGCTTCTCGCCTTGTGCCAGTCCCCACAACCTCCTTCACCTTTCATGAACACACGCCACTTGATTAATTTTTTTGCCGTTATTGTGTGATGAATGTTTGCTGTGTAGGTTATTTTGTACTGGGTAAAATTCAGAGTTGCATTTCAACACTTCTTGATAAACAATATAAAACATTAAGTGCTTAAAAATGGTATTCATTGGTAAATTATACTACATCATTTGTTGCTGTGTTTAAATACGTATTCACACAAAATTTCCTCGAAAAATAATATGTCCATAAAACTATCTTACTATATACATATTCCCTTGTGTCACTCTTGTGTCTCTTTCTTACTTCCTTGTCTCCGCACTAGCACAAACTTAAATTTCTTCCTTGCTGTATGTTGGATATTCTCCTCCTAAGCTGCAGTCGCTTGCCACCCACTCCACGTGCGCAACTTGTCTATCCCTCGGCACTCATTAAAACACAGGACACCATTCACTGAAAAACTGCTTGGCTCTGGGGAAATTGTCCTTATGTAGTTGTGAGACAGTGTCTGGATATCTTTCTCAGTGACCAGTTGAATATTGTAACACTTACTCCTGTTATGTTTATTTACAAAACAAACACACTTAAAACAATGCTTCCATAATCCATAATTTAAAAAAAAATTCAGAATTTTGATTAGAAACATGCTTTTGGGGCCTCAAAGTGGCTACAAGCTGCTGTTTATTTTATACTGCTGTAACGCCAAAATACCACCCTGCTTCATAGAACATAAAACTAGATGCATGCTTCAGCCTTTTCTACTACCGATATGTACCACCCACAGATCAAATTGTAGGGTCACCTTTTGATATTCCACAGGAAAAATTGCTATTAGGTAAACTCTGCATGTCAGCTTAGGCATTGCTGTTCCCATCAAGTGTGGTAGTCTTATCCTTATCATGTCCTTGTCTCTGCTTATCCATGGAAAATGCATTTGGAACATAAGCCTCGTAACGTATTGCTTTGTATACTGAGAACAAATAACATCCTTGTGAGAAAAGGTCAACATCACTATTGTCAGTTATGGTATCAGTTAACCCCATGTTCCAACAGCGTATAATTGATGATGTGTCAGTGTGGTTCAAATAAGAAATGCAGCCACTGTCTTAATAGCTATAGTTGAAGGCTTGCTGTCATCCCTCGTGCAGTATTTTTTTTTGTGTTACTTTTTTTATGACTGTGTATGTACATGAAGTTTGTGTGTGTTTGAGAGAATCAACTACGAGCTGTTTATACACATGGACATATCAGTCTGTTGTAGTTTATTTCTACAGTGAAGTGAAGCGAGTGTATTTTATTAAGTTTATTAGTTTTATTAATTTTAAGTTAATGTTGTTTGATATTTAATTTTTGTCATTTTTGTAAGTTAGCATATTTCACCTTTAAGGTAACACAATACTTCCTAAACACGGTAAAGTGGACATCTTTCATGTTAATTCTGGGATGAACCATGGAGCCCTATGTAGTATGTAATTTGCTATTTAGATCTTCAGGATAGTTATTCTGTACATATATTTACGGTAAATAGTTTACAGTATGTGATTAAAGTGTACAAGCTTATAAGGGGTTATATGTAATGTTCTTTCAAGTTATACTGTCACATATGTTTGTTTAATTTGCTGATGAACTGTGAAAAATGGTGCTGGTGTAAATAGCATGCGCTTAGTTGTTAAATAATGGATTACTATTATATGAGTGTATTTTGTGATGAATGTTTGCTGTGTAGAAGTTATTTTTATACTGGGTGAAATTCAGAGTTGCATTTCAACACTTCTTGATAAACAATGTAAAACATTGTTAAGTGTTCAAAAATTGTATTTAATTGGTAACTTATAACTGCATCATTTGTTGTGTTTAAATACATATTTACACAAAATTTCCTCAAAATAATATGTTCATAAAACTATCTTGCTATATACATATTCCCTTGTGTCACTCTTGTGTCTCTTTCTTACTTCCTTGTCTCCGCACTAGCACAAACTTAATTTTCTTCCTTGCTGTATGTTGGATATTCTCCTCCTAAGCTGCAGTCGCTTGCCAACCACTCCACGTGCGCAACTTGTCTATCCTTTGGCACTCATTAAAACACAGGACACCATTCACTGAAAAACTGCTTGGCTGTGGGGAAATTGTCCTTATGTAGTTGTGAGACAGTGTCTGGATATCTTTCTCAGTGACCAGTTGAATATTGTAACACTTACTCCTGTTATGTTTATTTAAAAAACAAACACACTTAAAACAATGCTTACATAATCCATAATTAAAAAAAAAATTCAGAATTTTGATTAGAAACATGCTTTTGGGGCCTCAAAGTGGCTACAAGCTGCTGTTTATTTTATATTGCTGTAACGCCAAAATACCACCCTACTTCATAGAACATTAAACTAGATGCATGCTTCAGCCTTTTCTACTGCCGGTATGTACCACCCACAGATCAAATTATAGGGTCACCTTTTGATATTCCACAGGAAAAAATGCTATTAGGTAAACACTGCATATTAGCTTAGGCATTGCTGTTCCCATCAAGTGTGATAGTCTGATCCTTATCATGTCCATGGAAAATGCTTTTGGTACTTAAGCCTTGTAACCAGTGGCGAAGCGTGGAAGTGTTCCAAGGCAAGCAGTATGAGATCCGACTATACACTTTGAGCAGGTGACAGTTGTGTTGCTGAGACCTAGGTGTATTACTGAGAACTAGTTCCTCGTCTCTTATGTGCTACTGGCTGAGAAGTGTACCTGTCTCTACCAGTCAAATAGTTCCGCATGCAACTGAGAGTTCTGTACAGTCACTGCTAATCGCCGCTTGCCCTAGAACACTTCACGCTTCGCCACTGCTTGTAACGTATTGCTTTGTATACTGAGAACAAATAACATCCTAGTGAGAAAAGGTCAACATCACTATTGTCAGTTACGGTATCAGTTAAGTTGTTATAACCTTGCTTCAATCCAGCTCTGATAGTTTTTGCATCTTATCTATCATCGTATGTGTCCTTGACGCACCTTCCTATTTTCTGCAGCATCCTTGGAATTTCGCCACGTTCCACAGACAACCCAATGTTCCAACAGCATAACTTGATGATGTCTCAGTGTGATTCCAATAAGAAATGCAGCCACTATCTTAGTAGCTATAGTTGAAGACCTGATATCCTCTCTCGTGCAGTATTATTATTTGTGCTACTTTTTTTATGGCTATGAATGTACATGAAGTTTGTGTGTGTTTGAGAGAATCAACTATGAGCAGTTTATACACATGGATATTTCAGTCTGTTGTAGTTTATTTCTAAAGTGAAGTGAAGCAAGTGTATTTTATCAAGTTTATTACTTATTAGTTTTGAAGTTAACATTGTTTAATATTTAATTTTGTCCTCTTTGTAAGTTAGCATGTTTTTTTTATTAAGGTAACACAATACGTACTTCACAAATATGGTAAAGTGGACTTCTTTCATGTTAATTCTGGGATGAACCATGGAGCCCTGCGTAGTATGTAATTTGCCATTTAGATCTTCAGGATAATTATTCTATACATATATTTACGGTAAATAATTTACAGTATGTGATTAAAGTGTACAAGCTTATAAGGGGTTATATGTAATGATTTTTCAGGTTATACTGTCACATATGTTTGTTTAATTTGCTGATGAACTGTGAAAAATGATGGTGCTGTAAATAGCATGTTTTAGTTATTAAACAATTGATTACTGTTATATAAGTGTAGCGAGTGAAGATGCAGTGAATGGATGGTAGAAAATTTTTAATCCAGGATGTTTCACTTGATAAAAACCATTCGTGTTGTCCTCATATTTTCTACCTTGCATTTCTTCTTCTGATTCATCTGTAGCTCCTGGATGTTTCTGGGAAGCTTTGTGTCAGATAGTGATGTAGTTTTCTGTTTGGTAAATCTCTTATGTTTTACTCCTAAACCAATGAATCTAATAGAGTTGAAGTGATAACCTTCCAAGTTCATTCTGGGGCTGTCGTGGAACTCGGTATAGGAACTAAGCTGCTTTGTAAATATTGCTTTGCTCTGTATGGTTTGATGAAGGTGTGGTGAATTTCTATACATGTTATTTGGTGAAGTATTAAACTTAAACAGTGCAATTGGTTAAGCCTGTTCTACAGTCACACGGAAGTGGATACTTATCGTGGACACGCAAACGTAAGACACTCACAGTTTGTACACGGACACAAATTATTATTTCAAAATGAAAGGCTATGGAACGCCTCATAAAGAACCACTTTAAAAATCAAATATACAAATAAAAATATTGGGATTTGTAAAACTATAACTGAATTTTGTAAATTAAAAATCATGTGCCTGTTAACATTTCTATTTCCATAAAAATCATGTTCATGGTCTGACTATACTGCACTTTACGATACTTCCATAGAATACAAGATTGTATGTCTCCATATGCATGTCCATGCATTGTTGGATAGTAAATTTGTTACACTGTGTGTGCTCACTTCATTTTCATGTTACGCATCCACTTTCTTACACATCTGTGTCATTGTAGAACGGGTCTTGGGAAACCCAGCATTGCTGCATATAGCAGTGGTATTCATGTTTTAAGCACTAGATTATGCATTGTGTTCTTTTATTTTGTCTTAAGTTGGTATTGTGGGTACAGTAGCTGTTAACCAAGATTATTTTAGTCAGCTCCTAAGGCAGTCGACATTACAAATGTAATAAAACTATTTTCTCTAAGTTATCTACAGTATTGGTACTATTATCTCAAAGCAGTATAATACTGCAAATGCCAGTCCATAGAGATTTCCTATTGAATTGAAATTTCAATTGTGAATCTCTTACGTCAGTCTCTTTTCTACATGTTGATTTATTGGTTTTCCTTGCCTACTTTTATTTCACACCAAAAATTCCAAAAGCATCACAATGGAAACTTTTTCATCAGATTCTTCTACGTCTACTGAGAGGTAAGATCAATAACTATGTTTACATTGTGGTATTTTTGGAATTTTGAGTCGTGAAAGAAAATTAAGCAAGGGATCTGAGGAAGCAAGATGGCACCATTGAATAATGGCTCGAAAGAAGCTGTGGAGAAACATAATGTTTTATAGAATTTTTATTGTGATAAATGCAACAAAAAATGTAAAAAATGGTGTCCTATGTTATCAGTGTGAAAAGTGGTTTCACTTTAGGAAATGTAGCAATGTAGATGATCAAGATGTTAAATCATTACCAGAATGGATGTGTCTACACTGTCTTCTGGAACATGGTGATGTTTTGACTTCTGATGTTGACACAAGTGCAGCCAAATTATCTGTAGTTGCTGAGATTGTTTCAGTACTTAAATACAAAAAACTTATTACAACATTAGAAGAAGAGGTATCGTCATTACAAGAAGTAACACACATTACACAACACGAAAAATTTCCCTTGACATCAGACACCAGAGAAAAAATACTGATCAGCCAGTCTTCAAAAAGTCTCGTTATTCACTGTTCTCCTAATCTTCAGAGAAGAATCAACAATTCTTTTAAACTAATCCAGCTAAGTGTAAAAAAATCACAACAGACTTACCAAAATCCAACCAGTAATAGAAGTTATAGTAATAGTATAGTAATATATAGTAACTCAGGTTTTCTGAGAACTGGCTTTACCAAACCAAATGCACCCTTAAGTGAAGTGCTACACCCAGTGAAAAATATCTCTCAAAGTCTAGTTGTGTTGGGTGGGTCAAATGACATGGATAGAAATTCAGGTGAGAACGCTGTACCATACCTGGAATAGAGTTTGGTAAGTGTCGAGCATAAAAAGGTTTTTGTTTTTAATATCCCACATAGACATGATTTAATTGAAAACTCCTGTGTAAATGTAGCTATAAAAGACACTAATAGAATGTACAAAATAGCGTGTAACAAATTTTCTAATGTAGAATACATTAATATTAATGATTTGGACAGATCCATGCATACAAGGCATGGTTTTCATCTAAATGATAAAGGAAAAATTTATGTGGCAAATAAAATATGCACACTGATATCATCTGGGAAAACATCTAGGCTTCAGAAGCGTACGTTATTAGCAATAGTCACACCTGAGAGGAACAGGAAACTTAGCATAAAGGAAGTGAAAACTTCTACATCACGTGATAGGTGGGTAGTGAGACATAATCAAAGTAAACTCCCCCAAACTACACTGCAAGGTACTTCTCTGTAAATGCTAGTAGCTGCTTCACTCAGTCAAAATTAATTTAAACTGATGATAATGACTGGAAACTCATAATTAACCTGCTAGTATTATGTGTTTACCAGAACGTAATTTAAGAGGTAATAATATTAGTATGATTAATATTCCTGGATACAATTTCGTAAGTTATTTTATTGCTTAAGAGCTCTGCCAACAACCTGCTGACATAGAGCTCAAAATTAGGAATTAATTTGAAAAAAAAAATCATCTTTTAATAACTAACTGTTAAAGGCAAGTCTTTTGAACGTGTAATATAGTACGTGGTGCAACAGAAAGAAATTTTTCGAAAATTGTTTTTGGTTATATTTTTATACATAACATGAGAGCTTGTGCCACAGAAAGACATGTAACATGCTGAAAAAGTTGGCAAGAACTTTTTGTATTGGCTTCTTAAATTTTGCAATTTTCAACTAACATAGTTGCCACTGGTTTGTGTACCAAATATCTGGTGATACTTTGATATTTAGTTGGTTTATGAGTCACTGCTATTGTTCTAAGCACGATGAGGCATTGTTTGTGGGACTCATGTTTTATTGTTTATGATAGTCTGTACATGTAAGTTTCCTTGCCTGTAAATTATATCTTGCCAGCAGATGTGGGAGAATTCTTCACATATTCACAGGATGAAAGTTAAGTGCCAAAAATTCAAACCTCAGCAAGATCCAGTGCCATTGATGGCATTTAAGGAATAATGTTGGTACATTGTTAAGTTAAACAAAAAAATGCCATGGTATGTATATGTTAAACAGGCCTGTGCTGGTATTTCCTGATTTTACAGTTCTATAGTCATGAAAATTTATATTTTAACCAATCTTCACCACTTTGTTTTGATATTTTACATAGTTTTCCCTGTGGATCCTTGTTACTTTAGTACCTTTTTTCTAAGAAACTAAATACGGGTAGTTTGTGTGTTAACACACACAAACTATCAGTATTACTAGTCATACATCGTATAATATTTAGGGAAAGTTAGTTAGAAATAAAGTACGGTTTAGAGTTGAAGTGGACGTCTTCCAAGTTTAATCTGGGACGAGCTATGGAACTCCTGTTATTGATTAAGTGGCTTTGTAAATATTCAGCTTTCGTGTGTGTGAGAGAATAAGCAAGAGAAAAACAAGTGTAATTTGATAAGATGTGTGTCAAAGAATTCATGCAGTGTTATTTGGTGGCTTTATGGGAGCAACTAAGGTATAGGTGGTTCTGGATAAACTGAGCACTCAAAGTAGCCCTGCTAAAGTCCTATTTCAAGCCAATTAGTATCTTTCAGAGTATAATGGTAAACTTTTCTGGCACTTCACTTGATGTTTGCGTTCGTAAGATAAATTGTGCAGTTGGTAGGAACTTATAGTCTGATAAAAACATTTGCAGTTCTGCTTCATTATCAGTGATTGGACGTCTTAGCTCTGATGTGTCTTGGGGTTTTACTGGCAAATCACACACTCATGAAGTTGTAGTAACGTTATTATGTTTGGCGAAGTCAAATGAGAGACATTACTTCACAAAGACATGCTGCCAATAACCATAAAGTAGAAATGGAGATGTGCACGTAAGTCACTGAAACAGAATGGGGCAAAATTCTTTTTGCGAAAATTAAGGGCCCCTAATAATGGCTAATGATATTTTTCAAAGGTTGAATTTTTAATGCTTACTTTATCCCTAGTGACCCATAATGTTAATATCGCAATAAGAAAGCCATTCAACTGATTACCCATCGTCCTGCCTTCTTTTCAACTTCACTCAAGTGCTTGTTACTCGATTGACATTATTACACTTTTGCACAAAAGTATAAACTATGAATCATGTTATATTTTGTTGTCACTACTGTATACGTGATAGAGTAGGCGTGTTATAATTTACTCTTCAAGGTAAAGATGGCCTACAGATTTTATTTTATTTTTTGCACTTCAATGTTTTTATATTATTTGTATGCATAGTAATGGATAAATTAATAATGAAGTTAATCCTAGCAAGCAAGTTCATAGCTATATTAAAGGCCTAGTTCTCTTGACATTATATAAATTGCGTTTTCATCATGTTTTTGGATCATTACAATTTAATTTTAGTGAAGTTAAAATCAGGCGGAGAAAATTTAATGCTGTAATTTCTTTTACATGCACAACTACTTTGAATACCAATTTGAATTTTAGAAGCTAAATCCAACATATCTTGAATTTAAAAGAAAATGCCGTCACTACCTTGAATTTAAAGGCAGTATGCGAGGTGTCAGAATTAGTGTACATATTTGGAGTAACAAGTTCAAATTATATTTTTGGGTGGTTAAGTTACTAAAGTATGTTATTTCATACAAGCTGCTTCAAAATTTGTGTCACAATGCTCTAGGACTAGTAGTACATTGCACATAACACCTTTGAGTGTGTATTATTGTGGAGTTGGAAACAGTTGTGTTGCTAGTGCAGTTGAGAGTATTATGGTAGGCAACTACTATTGCAAAATGTAATGCACATTATTGTTATGTAACTACCATAGATTATGTGATAAGTATTTGCAGTAATTGGCTTTTGGTGGGTTGCCTAATACTTGCTCCCACTAGCGATGAAACTATCAGTTCCTAACTCTGATTTTACACACAAAAGTTTTTTTCCTGTTTTCTTTACTACTACTGTATTTACCCTGGAGTATGACAACACTAATTTTGTAACTATAGACAGCCAACCTAATTAGTATTCACAGTTTTCGAGGCCAGCATGTTACTGAGCACATCATCTTGAAATACGTAGATAAATTTTGTAAAGTTTTTCATCTCTGAAAATTAAATTCTGCATCTTACTGCATAACATACTGTGCTATGAGTGTTCTTCCAGGCACCCAATCTAGGAGAAAGCTACACCCTCCCAGAGTTTTTCCATGCCCCCCCTCCCCCCTCTTCTGCTCACAATTAAGGAAAATTTTAAACAGCATTACAGACCGCGCTATTCGGTTTTCTTTCAACATCCAAGCCGCTCTATACCCCCAAAACTTATATCACCCTTTCTTCACAGTAAAATATCTGCTAGATGCTCATAGTGAGGAAATCCCTTGGTTCATGGTAGTACTTACTAGTGTATCCATCTACTGCTTGAGGCTGTATCAACATGCTGCAACTTTTTACATTTCTGGCTTTCAGCAGAGATATTTCATTTTACTTTGCTTCCACACTATCTGATCCAGTTGTCTTCAATTGGCTATGCTAAATTGTGATAGTAAGTCTATGCTGTTGCGTGAATAATGTGTGTGTTAAGAGCATGGTTTAAAGCAATTTTCATGTTGTATTTTTATAGCTGTACCAGATGTTTTTTCTTAATTTAGACATAAATTGTGATTAAATTTTGTTGTTATGAAATTATTTTATCGGTCATAGTTTTTGTGTAATGGCTCGTAAATGTCAAAATTTGAATGTTACAGTTTTCAGTACGACACTAAAACAGATTGACATACCAAACTGGAAAAAAAATCACAGTGAGTAATTATATAGGCTACAAGGTATCCTATATAAAAATCTCTAAATAAAATATTTTTGTATTTGTAAAAAAAATATTGCATTTTAAAAATTTTTATTTAAAAATTCAGCATTTTTCATTAAATACAAATGTGTTTTTATTTTTATATATAGAACAATTTATAGCATTCAACATCATACTCACTGTTAATTTTTCAGTTTGTTAAGTCAGTTGGTTTTAGTATCGTACTGAAAACCGTAACATGTAAATTTTGACATTTACAAGCTATTATGCAAAAATTGTGAGAGTTAAAAACATTTCATTAGTGCAAAATGTTGTCACTATATATGTCTTTAAAAAAAAATATCTGGTGCAAATATAAAAATATGACATTGAAAATTGCTGTGAATTATGCCCTGAAGTAGGCCTTCTTAGGCTAGGTATACAACTATAGTTTATTAAGGATTACTAAAATAAGTATTGTGAAGGTCCAGCTCTATATATTTATAACTTTTGTACATATAGTTTATGATTAGCAATAAGCTTAGTTGTAATGTAACAAGGCAGTTAAAGGTGAAGTGGTTGTCTGCAAGTTAATTCTGCGACATGTCATGGATCTTATACTAGGTTTGTAAGTTGCTTTGTAAATATGCATTAAACATCTAATTTGTGATTGTTTGCTATTTTATGATTGTTTGGTGGTTATATCTTCTGTTTTGTTAATAGATGTTGGTTGTGTGTTGTCTACACCAATAAGAGTGTAGTAGAAAATGTTTACAAGGGTGGATGAAAAGTCTTGGGGGAATCAGGTTTAATTACTGCATGTTGTTTGTTTTAGTGTGTTTCTAATAGGAACAGATTAAGTGGTTATGGTTTGTGTTTATCACGAAGAATGTATTAAATTAAAATATAAAGATTTTATTTGTTAATGTCAGTATTGCATTAATAATGGTTTGCTCACATAATTTAGTTTCGGGTTGTTACTTGCTCTAATTATTTGCTTTAGTGGTGTTGTTAGTAGTGTGTCTTAAAATTTGTTAAATCGATAACCAGTATCATGTAGTCTCATGCTTAATCTGGCTATAAGACAGTATAATGGCAGAAATTTTGAAGTGGACATCTTTAAAGTTCATTCTTAGACGGCCTGACGTGGTCCCGATCAAGGTGGTATCAAGCAAGTCGAGGCAACCGCACCTTAGCTCGTTTCGCGCCCACTTAGAATATGGCGCGGGCTCGTATACACCTTGCTCCACCAGCCTGTCGATCTCATTGCTGACGCTTCGCGTAGCGCAAACTGCACTGACCTGCATTTCCGAAAAATAGGCTGTGCATTTGGTTCGATTTCTATGCTCACTGGCAAACACGTTAGGGAATTGAGTTTCTATGCTTGCCGACACATTTGCCTGCATCGTTAGCACTCCCTCCACTGAAATGCCTAGGGGTTCCAGCCAGCTCCGTCCTAAGAGACTAGGTCCGCTGCCTTCCGCTACCAACAGTGGTAATCTGACATCTACAACACCTGTCTGCACACGCACTTCCAATGAGCCTAGAACTTGTAGCTTCTCCTGGGACCAAGTGTGTAACAACAGATTAGCTGCTTGTAGCTCTGGTCTACTTGGCCATAATCGTTCGAAGGTGTCGCTGCTAATAACAGTGAATCCCGCCCCAGTGTCTACTTCCATTTCCAAGGCCCTGCCATCCAACTGCACCTGAATTTTTATTGGTGGGTGTAACGCAGAAGCATACGAGTGCACTTGGTACAGGCTGTACAATGCTATGTCCTCTCCAGATGAGTCCCTCTGTTCTGTCATGTGAAGGGCTCCACTCTTTGCCTGGTGGTGTCTCGGTCCCATGTGCGATCCTTCCGATTTGGTCCCCTGTTTCTGTTTGGAGATGCACTCTCGCTCAAGGTGTCCTTGCTTGGAGCAGTAATTGCACCTTGTGGACCGATGTTTGAAACTCTCTGCACTTTGAGGACCATTACAGCGCCAACAGAGTGGTGGTTCTTGTATCTGCTTCCGCGAAGCTGAAACCGTACCCCAGGTCACTGTGTTCCGCGACACAGCATGACGTCTGAGAACACCAAAGCTTACCTTGTGTACTGCTTCTGCCATTTCACATACTTCTCCTTTCAGGTCGCTGACACTCTGAGTAGCTGCTTCGGCAGCAGTGGCCATGTCTAGGGCGGACTGAAATGACAAGGTTTCCTTGGCCAGCATAGCATGTTGCAGGGACTTGTCGCGCACACCGCACACTAACCGATCACACAACATTCTGTTCAGGTCAGTGAAGTTACAATGGGCTGACAGCCGCCGCAGTTCGGCTACATATTCCGCAATCGACTCCCCCAACTGTTGGTCACGTTTGTGGAATTTGTAGGACTCCACTATCTCGCTAGGCTTAGGGTTGAAGTGTTTCAATAACGCCGTGAAAATTACATCTATGTCCACTTAACTCGTAGCCTTGGGAAGACACAGCGATGCCGCCAAGACGTATAGTTCGGCCCCGCATACTGTGAAAAAGATCACTTTCTTCTCCTTGGCTGTCACTTTGCTTGCTGTAAAACAGTACTGCAGCCTGTCCGCGTATGTTTACCAGCTGTCCCGTCTTGGAACGAATTCTCCGAACTAATTCCATAACGCCATTGTAGGTTATGTGCGCGAGTCGCTCGTTGCGGCACCCGGTGTCGCCCGTCGCGTGTGCTCGAATCACTCGTCGCCAATGTAAGTGTCTACACTATTTGCACGTCACTGTCAGACGGCCTGACATGGTTCCGATCAAGGTGGCATCAAGCGAGTCGAAGCAACCGCACCTTAGCTCGTTTCGCGCCATCACAGTTACTTGCCACTCACACACGCTACTGCCAACATCACAACACGGTACATAACACAAGGATCATCTTAATATTTTTTAAGTTGCTTTGTAAATAATTTTCCAACATGTATTTTATAAGTATATTGTACAGTAGTTGCTTGTGTTTTTGTAAGTGCAGTGGAACTCACAAGTAAAGGCCTACACCATTGTGTTATGCACTGTCTGTGTAAGAAAATTCATATGGTCTTCCAGGTAAATAATATTATGTTAATTCTGCAGGAAGAGGGCAATTATTCAAATTCCAGATTTCGTCAGTGACATTTGTCTAACTATTGATTAAAATTCATTTTGAAACTATTAACTGTTAGTGAAAAAGTGTAAAATTGATATTACGTGCTGTGCGGTACTTACTGTTTTAACATTTTTGTGCATCTCTTGTTGCTTGCCTTACCCCTGATTTTGGTAACTGGGAGACGTATCGTTGGTGAAAGTGTAAATTAGATTTTGTTACAAAGATTGTAATTGATGCAGCTTAATGGGGGAATCTATTGTAGACATAATTAACTTGTTATAAACTTTGAAGTGTTTGCTGTCTTGTTTTTGTACTTTAAAAAGTGACCGTAGTATATGTATTGTAAATATTTTTCAGTTTGGTTACCTTTGCATTTATTGAACCATTCATCAGTATATCTAGATTTTGCCTTTATAAAAACCTGTATTAAAACTTTTTTACTAGTGTGTGTGTGTGTGTGTGTATGTGTTAATAGTTAAGGATATTCATGTACATTTTAGTGTGGGTTTATAAATTAGGTTTTAATTTTAAAATGTTGTTGTTAAGGCCTAATTAGTTGTGCTATATACTAGTGTAGTTAGTTTTGTTTTGTTGGTAGTTACAATCCATGATGGCTTATTGTGGAGTAAAATTAATTCCAGATGCTGGTTGAAGTGATAGTCTTTCAAGTTAATTCTGGGACTATCATGGATCCATTTATGACTTAAGTTCTTTGTATATACCTGCTTGGCTTTTCTTATGATTGTGATTGTGTGTATTCTGAGTTGTAGTGCATTTATTGTGTTAAAGATTGTTTTAGTGCATTTGTTGTGTTAAAGAGAGTTTTAGTGCATGTATTGTGTTAAAGATAGTTTTAGTGTATATATTGTGTTAAAGATAGTTTTAGTGCATGTATTGTGTTAGAGATAGTTTTAGTGCATGTATTGTGTTAAAGATGGTTTTTGTGCATGAATTGTGTTAAATATAGTTTTAGTGTATGTATTGTGTTAAAGATAGTTTTAGTGCATGTATTATGTTAAAGATAATTGTAGTGCATGTATTGTGTT
>PNEQ01051866.1:0-12961 GCA_003012365.1 Medauroidea extradentata
AAAATGCTCTATAGTTTAGTATTGTTTTTGTGCAATAATGTCAAGATCTACGAGAAGGTTACAATTTAGGTAATGCTATACTAGCTATCATAAGTGTTTCTGTAAATGGTAACCTTTAAAAAAATGTAATCTGTGTATGTTTTAGTGTCAAGGTTTCTTGTTGATTTATTAATTTTTATAATAATAACTTAGCTTTCAATGAACATCTAAATGAAAAAGTTCTTATTGCTTTCCTTTCATACATCACAAGAAAATTTATAATTCAGAATATTTGTATCGGTGGGATCGGCAAGATCGGCCATAAAAGTATCGGTATCGGTGGTATCTGCAAAATGTGGTTTCGACCCATCTCTACTTAAAAGCAAGCGCAAAATTGTGTATCAGTGTAAAGAAATATATGTAAGAATGTGCAAGGTAGCATGATGAAAGAAGTGGGCATTATTTACACATTTATGTTGGCCTTTAAGACATGGCGAAGTTAAGGCATTAACATTATTTTCCAAGTACATATAGACTACCAAGAATTAATATTAAAATGAAAATGGAACAGTGTATAAAAGTCTTAGTAAATAGAATTTAGTGCTCCCTTGACGCATTGTGTCTTGTGTTTAGTATTATTAAAACCTTGGCCCGGCTGCTCCGGTTAGGAAACTACCTTCGTGATTGTTCAAGCGGCTTGCGTGCAAAGGGCTACATGTCTCAACTTTTCTTCACAGTATCCGTGAGCAGTACAGTGAAATCTTGTTACAATGCAAACAAAGGGAACATGAAGTCTTATAATTAATATTGAGAATACTTTATACTGAGCAGATAGTACCATTGGAAACATTTTCTGCAAGGGTTTAAATCGCTATAATTTATAGTGAAAAGTTCTTTTAACTGAAGTACTTTATAGAGATATTTCATTGCACCTTACTACCTGCTATTTGATTATGTACACTGCCTAACTTCTGCGTGTACTGTTCGTTGTGGTGTATACATGGTGTTTGCTTACTTGATTTCGATGACATAACACCTGGATGGCTGCATGGCCCCCCCCTTTCCACCATCAAATAAGGTATAACCTTTCTCTGTTATGTGTAGAACTAAGTTAATCAACCAATATTCTAGGTTTGTTATGATCCCAGAGCATTGAGCAAAAATAACATAAAATTTTTTTTCTATGTATTGGGCAATAATTATATGATTTACAAAATTTTAAGAAAGGCTCATCCATACTAATGTTTACCTACAAACAAAATAAAATGATGTTTTTCTTTTCAAGCTTAAACAAGAATTTATTTGTACTTTCTGATGTTTCCACAGGTGTTTCCTGTTGTATATATGAATTAAAATCTTTTGATTTCGTATGTAACTGTTGAATTACATAATACATATTAATAAATTTTTTTGGCCATGAATTTAAAATGTAAAATTTTTGACAAGAGTGTAAGACTTAAACCAGATTAATTACTATGTACATTAGAAGATGCAAAGTTAAAGGTAGTTTTTCCAGAAATTTCAAGTAACTTCATAGAAATAGTTGTCGACTTCAACGATGGAACACCAACACCCCTGTTGATGTTGGCCATTGTTTTTTATGCTATCTGAAGAGAAACTTAAAAGCAGTTTAAAGAATATCTTTAGAGCAGATTCCTGCTAATCCGAACTAATTGCTTGAGAGGATGCGTGTTCATATTACAGTACCAGTTTTTTTAATTAACTGATATTATTTTCATAATGCACTTGCAAGCAGAAAGCTTAACAAATACAATATACTAAGAACTATACAATATGTGAAAATTTGTACGTAGTGCTGTACTGTACTATAATATGTCAGTTGTAGCACTTTGTCTCTCTGTAATTGTAATGTCAAAATTTACTGAAATTAGATGTTGTGATTATTATTACATATTGTTTTTCCTCATACATTAGTTTGGATTCTCCAAATGTTCGAATTAATGAGTTCGATTAACCAAATTTTCAAATTGTGAGTTTTGAGTGTGACCTCACATAATGTGTAACAAATTTTCTGGGATTTTAAATCACAGGTAAGCTAAACGTAATAAATAATGCAGGTTGGAGTTGTTTAGTGACTACAAGAATTCACATGCGTAGGTTGTATACTGTGTAATATAACTTCAAATATTTTTTTAAGTCTGTACCTCCAAGTTTGGAATTTTTTTGCTGGGTCAGTGCTGGTGTGTGAAATAGCTGTAAGTTATTTATAGAATAATTAGAAGTACAGTAAACTCCTGTTTATCCACGTTTATTAATGTTGGGCCATGCATGGATAATTGGGAAACACTGATAATCCAAAAATAGACAATTTGCCAATATGTGCATATATTATTTAAATTCACCCAAGCATCGGAACACTGTATGATTGTGCCAACAGATTACGTCATCTATAGCACACTTTTCCCCCATAATAAATAAAAGTATGTCTGGGATGCGAAGAAAAACTAGGAAATATGATGTTGAAATCTCGTTATTCCATTCTTGCGTGATATTGTTAATCCATGGGCCATGGTGGCAGAATGGTCAGCCTAATCACCTCCCACCAAGACAATCCGGGTTCAATTCCCGGCAAGGTCGGTCCCTGGATTTTAGCACATGGGAATCGTGCTGGATGATGATGTTGGTCAGTGGGTTTTCTCAGGGATCTCTTGTTTCTCCCTTCTCCCTCGTTCCGTCGCTGCTCCATACTCACCTCGTGTTAACCCTCATCAGTGCCAAAGACTTTGATGTTGAGCACTGACCAAAATGTCTCACTCACTCGTTAATCCATTCTTGCAAGACAGAGTAAACATTCTTATGTTGCAAATGTTATTTTTTAGGTTTTTTTTACATTGTTAAGCACATAGAATGCTGCATGGATAATCCGAAAATCGGTTAATCGGGGAATAATATTCAGGTGTTAGCAATGATATATATTCTAGTTACGGTTTCTAATTTTTTGAAGTAAAAAATTTTTAAAAATTTCTCTCTCCGTTTTGCCAGTGTCATGTTCTTCATGGATGAGATGGATTCGTTCAATTTCCCCTTCCCGCTGTTTGAAGTGAGTCTCAATCTGGTGGACAAGCACCTGACCTTTGAGCCACCGCTAGAGCCGGATGCCCCTGACGGCTTGAAGAAGTTGGTTTCCAGCCTGTTGGACGACATTCAACTGATGCCTTCGTTTGTGCCACGCATCTCTACAGATGAGTTTGAAACATATGAGGTTTGTTGCAGTGTGTATAGTGTTTTTTTTTTAACTTACCTTTGTTACAACCATGGATAGTAAACTACATTTTTATTACTTCAAGCCATCAACATGCCATACCAAATACATTTGTTTACGTACACCATTCTGATTGAGAGTGATAGTTTGTCACCATCTTGAATTTTTTTATTTTGCGTCATGATGTTTCTTTTTGGTAAATTCATGGATCTTAACCTAACTGCAGAATAGAATACATATTTGTAGAATTTTAGACATCATAAATACTTGATTGCATTTACTATTGTTACACATCAGTTACACTTAAAGTAATAAGAATTTCTAACTACAATTACATCTGCAAAAGCAGTAATGCCAAACAAAGATATATAATGTTTTAATTCCATCAATATGTATTCCGTTCTGCAGTTAGTTTAGAGTTCCATAAATTCACCCAAAAATACAGTCATAACATAAAACAAGTGGATGACGTACTGGTTCACAGAAAATTGTAATTGTTTTAATAAATTTTACATTTGTATGAGATGTGGTTTGTTTATTAGAAATTGATTTTGACTATTTTTTACTGTACCGGTAATACATATTTTTTTATCTTTAATATATTTTGTATAATGCCATGTCAGTCAGAATTTGCATAAATAGTTTTTATGAGTGAAAGGAAAACCAACTGACTTGCCAAAATGAAATGATTCACACAAAGGACACAGTTAAAAAAAAAACTGAATTTTACATAAAAAATTGCCAAATTTATGAATTAAAAAACAAAATATTGAGGGACTGCTGTTTTTATATGTATCTTGATGTAGCCAAAGACACTGTTCTTCAGTGTTAATTATTTTATTTTGATAAGTCAGTTTATTTTCCTTTAATGCGTAATACCATTTTATGCAAATTTGGACTTTGCTATGCTTTGATACAAAAACTGTGAAAGCTAAAAAATTGTTATTACAGTAAAAATTAGTTACATGGTATGTCTACAAAACAAGCATTATGAACATGGGAACAGAAATACCACTCATAGATATGAAACAAATTTAGCATAAATTACAAGCTTACCTGTGAATTTTTTTATCTACAAACTTTTGACAAAATGTGATATTTTTTAGTGAAACTGCTCTATTTTAAATCAGTTATTTTGTTCGTGATCACTCATTTGGGGATATTTAATTTCAGGAAGAAATAAATGAATACCAAGATGTTAATGACTCGGTAGAAGAATTGTTAAATAGGGTGCAGCTTGCTATTCTTGAGGTAAGATTTTCCTGAACACCTGTCAAAAATGAATGTTGAGAAATTGTGTGAAGTTTTGAAGACGTTACTTAAAAATATTAAAAGGATTTTTAAGTTCCATGTATTCCATTAATGTGTTTTACATTTTTGTTTGCAAACAAGTAATTAAGTGTGTGTTGGCAGTTAACAGGTGCTGTATGCCCATCTGTATTTATACTATTGTATCAACTGCTTCAGTGATGTTTTTTTAATTTAGTCGTGAACATGACACTCATGACAACTAATAAAATATGTCCATTTACTTGTGAACATCTTTCAGGAAGTACGTGTCATAATTATGAGCATGATTTGTGTTGTTTACATTAATTTTGTTAAAGGCCAGGGACTGTAATTTGACGGTAATTTTGAAAAAATATTTTTTAAAGCAACAAACAGTAGAACTCTGATTTTACGAGGCCTCATGGTGCCCAATAGCGACCTCATAATATCGCTGTCTCGTAAAATAGAGGTTAGGCCTCAGTGCCGGAGAATGACCTTGTAAAATTGCTGCGTCATAGAAGTAAGTACGTGCTCATAAAATCGGAGCTCTACTTTAATTTTCATATTGAAGGAAGTCTATGTATTTTTCTTACAAACGTATCGTAATTTGTACCTAATTTTTTTGATAGAAGTAAACATGATGGTTTTTTAAGATTTTTCAGCTAAGTATTATCAATTTTGTTATGAAAACATCAAGCAAAATTTGTTCTCCTCCAAATGAACGGTTAATTGTTTTCAAAACACCTGCATAGAATAGTGTTTTATATGACTTTTCTTAGGCTTGAAATTTTTTTTTCTAATCATTCCATTAAAAACTTTTTGAGTATTTTGCACCAATGTGAAAAAAAAAATTACGTGTCTATCGTAGCCTTTAAACAACTTATTTTTACGCTTACATAATTTATGATAATCAGGTTTTTGTTTGTTCGTGCTGCTACAAGTCCATTTTATTTAAAATTTTGCTACATATTTTTGTATTACAGGGTAATATTTTTACTTTAAATTATCATGTGATTATTTTCCCATGGATCTTACGAAGATGTCAAACATTGTTTTCAGGCATATGAATTTCTGGAGATATTCTCAAAACATGAGTTTTTGTGGACAGTGGATAGGCAGTCGTTCATTGAGTTATTTGTCAAATATGGTTGCCATATTGCAGACTCGACCTTTGAAGTGACAAAAGATATGAAACAGACTCCTCCGACCAATGAGAACTTCAAGGAACAAGTAAGTTTACCACCTCTTGTCAGCAGTATTGGTGGGTCATGATTAGAGGTACAGTACGTCAATTTCGCGGATTCATCTGGCAGCAGCCTAGACTTGTCAGTCCTATACACCCACTGGCCACAATCGGTTATCTATTGGCTTATAACCGTACAAGCAGGTAGCAAGCGATAGCACTTCGCATTATTTCCTTATTTACTACTGGCTTGCAGTAGTCAAACGCGTTTCGTAACAGCCGCCAGCATGTCACAGATATGACAGTGAAGTATACATAATTGGCGTTCAACCTGAGCTGGAATGTATCTGTGAAATTTACGTACCTCTAGTCATGATCAATAGAGCATTTTGAAATACCTGCTTGGTTTTTGTAATTTATTAATCAAAATTTATTATGTCATTTCGTTTTTTTTTTTTTTTTTTTTGCATATGTTCGGCAATCAATATAGTCCTCTTAGAACCTCACTGAAACATTCTAGTTTTTTAGTGTGTATTTGTGTTTGTGTGTTGGCAGATAGACTACTGTTTGGAGCTATACAATGAGATTGAGAAGATGTCTGAAGAGAAATTGGTGCACAGGTGGCTGAGGATAAACCTAACACCAGTGAAACAGAAACTGCTGGAGGAAGTGCTCAAGTGGGAGAACTTGTTCAAAGACTACTTGGTTAAGCATGTTGTGGACAGGTGAGCTGTTTCAAATAAGAATTCCACATTTTGACCTTGTGGTGGTAGTCCTTTCTACAACTATTTCCATGGAAAATTCTGTGTTTTCCTCTGCCACAGGTGATTTCTATGTACATTCTGTTGTCAATCTGTGCAGTACATCAAAATTGCAAGTATTTACCTGTACACGTGATAGCTTACAGAACTACCAAAAACTGTAATTCTTCTGAGGGAATGACTTATGAAAGTACAGTTTAACAGTTAGCGGAATGTGTTTATGCAGTAAAATTTCAAAAAGTTTAACTCTTATATGAAGCATTCTGTGCCTTTAACCTGTTCTTTTTTCCACACCTTACTTTGTGGCTCACATTACCTTATACATACTAGTAGAAAGTAAACGTCTACAGGGATGACAGAGTTCTATACAGAGTTTTTTTGCCCTTTCATGGTTTTAACTTACATACACATAAGTGTACCATTTCTATATGTATAGTCATAGTATTTTTTCAGATTTGTTTATCTTGGTTAGGATCAATCATATGTGATGCTACAGCAGAATGAATACAGAGAAGGAATTAAAGTTGTCCTGAGAAAACAAATAACACTACAAGTTTGAAAATTTTGTATAGTTATTTGTAGAACTCTGTTAAAACATTTCTGCACATAACATTTCTGCACGTAACATTTCTGCATATAACATTATTTTTCTTTGGTTCCACCATTTTTCACTAAACTAAAGTATAATATTTTCATTTCCTGATTATAACATCACTGTTATTTTTAATTTCCTGCGTGTAACACTACTTTTTGCTCAGGCAACATTTTTCGTATCAATATTATTTTAGATATAATTACTAAGTTGTGGACTAAAGGCAATTAAAGGAAACAAGTGAGTGAGAGATTTTGGTCAGAGCTTAACATAGAAGTATTCAGCGCTGGGCCTAGAATACAAGTTGATGTTTATAGATGATACTTGTAAACAGGGACACAAACACGAAGGAATGACACACATTTTGCCGCGGAAGCGCAGTCGCGACGTTTTGCCAGTATTAAACTGGCTTCCTTGGGCGACAAGACTGGCGAAATGTCGCGTCCGCGCTACCGCGGAAGAATGTGTGTCGTCCCTTCATTTGTGTGTGTACCTGTTTACAAGTATCATCTGTCAGTACTTGTACCTCTGTCTGTTATATTACTTTGTTAGCCTAGCAGCCTATTTCTCGCCATTCTTATACAAGTTAATGTTTGGTAGTGTCGTAAGTGTACATTACAGTCGTATGAGAGACAGTAGTCTTGAAGATAACAATCATAAACCTACAGAAGACAAGTGAGAAAGTCTCTGCTATTCACATAATGTCTGTATTAATCAGGTTTCTGACAACATATTAACTGCAGCACCATTTAATGTATTATTATAGGCTGAGTTACTGTACATAAACTGCGAAATCGGAAATTACTTTTGTGTAATATTATTTTTTTGTTGTAAATATATTGATTCCTGCTTAGAACATTTCCTGTAAATACTGTTAACACTTTTTACATGGGTCCCTTAAAAAATTTTATAGGGTTGTACTTTATTTCAATTATTCTTTTGATCCCATAGAGCTAATTCTCCAGGACGTGGAACTTTTCCAAAATGTACAATAATCTATACATTTTATATACAGTTTTTAATAGAAAAAAATACTATGCTAAATTCGTAATTCAATTAAATAGTGAAAGTAAACAATCTGTTATAGTGTCCAAAATTTAATTTAGGTTGCAGATTGTGGGGGACCTTGATATAGGAAACAAGGTTGGTGGGATATATGTGAGGCGAGCAGCCAGAAATGAGAAAGGTGTGGTCTGATAGACTTTCAGAAGTTCAGGGAGAGCTGTGTTTATTGGTTTATGTGTACAAAATGACAGTCTGTACTGAAAAAAAGAGGTTTATAAATAACTTCCCCTTACTACCAAATGCAATATCTGTGTCTGGACTTCTTCAGTAGGCAGCTGGTACTTCTCTTGACGGCATGGTTAAGGTGGTGCGGCCCAGAAGCCAGATACTGGTAAGGCGCGGATACATGTGGTGATGAAGAATGGTTGACGGCAGATTTACCCTGAGGCTGGTTGCGTACTAGCATGCAGGGTTTTGCTCAGTGGTTGGCTGTTCCTGCACAGCTGCGCCTTATATATGCTTGAGCCAGAAATAAGCGAGTTAGGGGCTTGGGTGGAGTAAGAAGAAAATGGTGCGCATCCCTATTCTTCCTTGGCAAGTCTGTCCGAGCCTCTCGGGGGGTGGGCCAGTCCACCAGCTTGGGATATGCACACTGGTGTGTAGCGAGTTGCCCACATACAGGCGGTGTATAAAGCTATAAGTCAGAATGTGAGGGTTGGGGGTGGTGATGGGGTGAGCATGTGAACCTGTGAGGAGGCTTCAAGAAATGGTGTTGCTCACAACGCATCAAACTTAATAATGGTGTAAGTAGGAAATAAAAGCCATGTATCAGTTTCTCCATGCTCAAAAGTTAATGCCTGAGGTCATAGTAAAATAAATGTTTTGATTGTTATTTGTGATGAGGTAGACTTAAAAAAATGTTCCGCTAACCCTGAACAGCCTACAGCTGCCTGTGATTAGACCTTGTACTCGGATCACTGCTGAAGGACAGTACATGAGCCAGCTGTGCACCCTGTTTGTCACAATTGCAGCATTGGTCACAGTTTTGCATATTGTGGGCAGCTTGAACACCCTGGAGCAGTTCTGCATCGATGCTGAGCGGGAGATGTTGGAGCCACTCGAGGAAGGTGACTATGAGGGTCTGCTGAAGGTGATGGGCTACCTGCGGGACATCCGCGACCAGCAGTTGGCCACCGACCAGATGTTTGAGCCGCTGCAGGCCATCATAAATCTGCTCAGGCCCTACGACGTCGACTTCCCTGAGGAAGTATTCGTGCAGCTGCAGGTTGTTTTCCATTTTATCTAAATTTTTAATTATATTTTTGCTCTATCATCTAGTGCACTTCAGATTAGACAAAAAAGTATTGGCAATGGGGATTTGACACTTACATAAAATGTTAAATTAATGATAGCTTCCCACTTATGGACCGCCACCTGGACAAGATCACAGCCTCTTTTCTTGACTAGGAACACTTTCAAGTGTGTGAGGTGGTTAAGTATTCGCTGTGATAAATTCTTTAGGAAACAAAATATAAACAAATGAACTTAAAGGAAAGAATTTGGTAGTTTGTTATGTAGTTGTAATGTGCAGATGTCCTCGTCATATTGGTACGTAGTTTTTGTATTTATTCATATCCTTTTGTTACAATTTAAATTTTTTAGAGTCAAAGACTGGTATAAAACACATTAATATTGAACAAAATTTTTTGCTGGTATGGCTGACCATCTGTTTCATGGATTTTTCATGCATATATTGCCTATGGTAGGTAATATATACTGTATACCATTGTAATGATTATTGTGCAGTAAGGGGTACAATCCCCACCATTTTGGATTAATACAATTTTTGCTTTTAATTTGCTGTACAAAATTTTTATTAGGCTTTAAACATCAACATGGCAGAGAGCATAGTTATGTGCAGTGTAATTGCTCGACTAGAATTGTGTGCACTATTTCTGTAATTACCTGCAGGGAAAAAAAATTGTGTTATTTATTATAGATGTTATGCCTCCTGGTGCTAAAAATGACTTTGTAAAATTGATGCCTTGGAAATTCCAGTACTTGTAAAATCAGAGTTCTAATGTACAAAAAAATGGGTTTTTAGTGAGTTCTTAATTTTCTTTCGTTGTTAAGTATAATGTCTTCAACTGTCGCTGGGAGTCAGTACAGTGTGGCGTGTTCTGTTTGCAATATTTATGTTGTTAAAGTCACAGGGTTAAGTATAAAATTTTTTTATATTTTAAATATTTATTTAAACAAGGAAGCCTTCTTTATGAATAGATAATATTTATTATTTTTCATTAGCCACAAATTTAATTTATTATCTTTCATTTTGTTATAATTTCATAATTTCAAATATTGTTTGTGCTAAGACATATAATGAACTCGCCCTACCTTTGGAATAATTTTAAAATTTTGTTTTTGCAACAGTGGAAAAATGGTTTGTCACTAGTATGATGGAAGTAAATTCTTGCAAGAAGATTATGATTTTATTGATACATTGTGTGTGTTGCACAATAGAGCAGTATACAAACCAGGTAACTGACTACTGCTATCCAGAGGGTAAGTGTAGCCTTGCTACTCTTTATGTCTACCAGAAGAGGAACGTAAGCCCTTAAGACCCTGAGACGTTGTTCTTAAAGCTAGCTTGGTCACTATGCACCTTGCAACAGGAAAAAGTGAAGGACTGACGGAGTGGAATTGTTTAGTGACTAGTGGTGCTGTTCGTGCAGGAGCTACCCAGCAAGTGGGCCAACACCAAGAGGGTCGCTGTGACGGTCCGGCAGACTGTGGCTGCCCTCATGGCAACGGAGATCACGCTCATCCGCAAGAAGCTGACCCTGCTGGACCTCATGCACTGCCAGTTCCGCGAGAGCTTCCGTAAGCAGCCCTTCTTCCGGTGAGTATTCTGTTACATAGTAACCTACATTCATAAGACTTTGCTCACATAGTTTCCGTCCTTCCCAAGTTCTTGTTAGCAAATGCAGCTGTGGAAATAATCTCTATTGTATCAGTGCTTAGGAGGTTAGTAGTGTAATTGTGTAATATTTTGATGTAGGTCATATAAATTGGCGAGAATTGTTTTCGTAAGCAGTAGCCAATTGATTTATGTATTTAATTGTATATTTTATGTGTGCCTGTACTGCGACTGCGTTTATAACATAAAAAAAAAATTAACAATCTACACGGAAGGAACTTCCAAATTATTGTGAAATATCTCAGTTAATTGGAATAGGGTGGTGCTTATTCACTTGATTGGAGAGTCAGTGTTGATAAAATCTAAATAAATTACTAGAAAAAGGAAAAATACAAACAATTATTTGGATATTTTAGCCAGGAAAACATAATCACATATAAAATACATTAGAAGGTTGGAAGAAATTTGGCAGGTCATCTGGAGTTGAAGTTAAGAAGGTTTGTGTATCTGCTTTACTTTTTTGGATAGTCTGTAAACGGTCTCTTTGAATGTAGTGGATATGATTGTTAAGTTTGGACATAATCTGAATAGTTGGTATTTTAACATTTATACTGTTCAAGGTTTTGGAAAAAAACATTAAATTAGTTAAGATTTTGTGAATTTAACATGCATGAAGATGGTGAATAGGATTTGTTAACATCAGTTAGAGTAAAATTATTTCTGCTAACAGAGTAATTTTAATATTTTTCTCTTACTAATGACATTTAGTTAATGTACTCCTAGTGCGCTCCTGTTTAAATTGAAAGTAAATTACATAATGAAAGTTTCTTGCATGTAGTCAATGTGGTAGTGAAAGTAAGTTTTTGTTTTTAATAAAATATGTATTTGCTCTTATATATAATTTTATTTTTTAGTTAGTGCTTGTACATTAGGACCTCGTTCTAATGACAACAGATCTGACACTAGTGATCTGACATCATTCTCAGAAAACAATGGATAAATGTAAATTTTAATTTTTAAAAGGTAAAAAATTTGTGCATAATGTAAGTATTTGCAATTACTGGTCATTTAAATATGATGATTAACATGCAACAGTAACATACCGCAGTTACCATAAGTAAACTGCAGCTGTGGAATAAAGAACAATCAGCGAAAAAAACTTTGAACAGTTTTGGCTGGAACACATTTGATCCAGGCACCTGTCAGGTTGGGCTGCACACACAATACTGACGGTGACTAACACGTACCTCTCCTCTTTTTTTCTCATATGTTCCATAGCAAAAATTAAAAATTTCCCATATAAAATGCAAAGTGAATTGTGATAAAAATGTTTAATGCCTTGGCGAGACTGCAACGATAAATTAATGTAAAGAAAGTAACAATTGAAATATATGCCCACAAGTCTATAGTGACAAAAAGTCAAGAAAATGGTGATAAAATGATGCGAAAAAGATTACATAATGATTTGATTTAAATACTTTTTTTGGGACTACGGTGATAAAATACTGCAAGAAAACTAGTAATAATAAAAACTGATGGTTAAAAACACACTCACGAGTCCATAGTGATAAAATAATCCCAAGAAGATCGCAGTAAAATTTTTAAAGAAAATTTTTTTATGATGTGATTAAAAATAAATTCAGGAAACGACAGTAATAAAATAACACAAAGAAGAATTAAATAAATATAATTTAATTAACTATGTTCAGAACTTGTGAGTCGATAGCGCTGTGTACACAGCAATTGCCTTTGCTCGCTAAAAATACATGGAATTCAAGATTTGTATCAGTTTTCGTTAGAAATATTTACTTTTATGTTAATAATGTTATGTATTTTATAATATCTACATACAACAAAACCTCGATAAACTGGACCTCGATGTCCTGGACTTCGGATAACTCTAACAGAATAATATATATATATATATATATATATATATATATATATATATATATATATATATATATATATATATATATATATATATATATATATATATATATATATATATATATATATATATATATATATA
>PNEQ01051867.1:0-14206 GCA_003012365.1 Medauroidea extradentata
TGTGTTTTGAAACATTTTTTTAAAATACTCAACATCGCGGAATATGAAATTTAAACTTATATATAAAACAAACCATCTTTATTCTCGTATGGTAAAAAAAATAAATTGTGTATCATTAATACTTTAGTTAATAAACGATTGCGAATTGTTATGTGTTTTTGAAGTTTTGAGGTAGGGTCCACAGAACCCTTAACTTATTGTTACAAGTTTGAGACATAAACTTTATATGTGGGCAATTCCAATGAGTTCTTTGGGATAGAGGTCTTATAATTAGAAATAAAAGAGTCAAATTAAGTACTGGATTTAATAGCTCACAAAGCTACGAATTACACAAAAGAGTAATCAACTATAACTCTCACAACACAATTAGTTATGCACACAATTGCTCCTGTGTCACAGACACGTTAATTAGCTTGGACAATTAAAGCACAATAAAAGTCTACCATCAATTAATTGAAAATTATAAATCACAATAAAATTCAGTCCTATATCCAATCAACAGTCTTTCAAGTAGTGACAGTGTACAACCTTAATAGTCTGCCGTGGTGATGAATCGTCGTGTGCTGCGCAGCACCCCGAGTGCACTGCTGTCTTCGTTCTTGAGGTCTTCGGTTCGACTCCCGTCGCGCACCTCCTCTTCGCCTGTCAGCCCGCCGCAGCGGTCCTCTTGATTCGCCCAACACTGCTCCGAAGGTAGCCGCCTGCCGCCTCACGGTAGACTTTGACGTCACCAAGATGTCTTCACCAGTCACTCTCCACAGGCGTAGCACCTTCCTCTAGCACTACCAATAGCGAACTCTCCCATGATTTGTCGATTCGGAGCTTTTATACTTGGCCAAACAATCGGGTCTTCCCCGCATTACAGGGGTCTAAAATTAGACATTTCATCTTGTTTCGCATGTGATTTGAGTCACGTACGCCGCTTCGCAGGGTAAAAGCGCAGTTGGGACAGGTATCTATGACGTAGTTTTGGCGGGATTCCCACTATGAGACACTCGGGCTTTGAGTCATGGGCCAGCCCTCAAGGAGTTTCGACACAGGCTCCATCCAACCTGCCCTCAGAAACACAGCATACAACATTATAGCCAAGATGTAATTAGTCGACTATACTATTTAAGGCAAGTCTACAGAAGTAGGCTACATGTTTATATTATCCTCTGTGTGTTAGAAAAGTTAACAAGCGTTGTCTTACATACGTCACACATGTGCTAAGAGGTATTATACTAACTTGTAACTCTGTCCTGCGTGTTATATCCTACGTCAGGAAAATTCCATCAGTAGCTAGCAGACAGAGAGAGAATTTCCAAACAACCAATCATTATATCTTTGTTTTTGACTAAGACATATTCGATAATGTGTGCAGTTTATTTCACTTCTAAACCAAAATATATTCAGTTTAATAACAATTTTGGTCAAACTCGCATGTTCGCAGAGAAGTTAACGAACAACTTTAAAATTTCATAATAATAATAATAATAATAATTATTATTATTATTATAATTATTATTATTGGCTGTTGCATATATGGATTATTCAGCATAATCTGACCACATCTTACATGCGTTTTTTCTGTGAACCACTATTTTAAATTTAATTATTATAAGTGTGGGGGAGTGCTTACTTTCAAGTGAATCGCATATAAGGGATTTGTTGTTCAAGTGATAGGCGCAATTTTATTTAAAGATACATTTATCAAATATGTTTTCTTTTAATTTCGTAAATAAATATAATTTCCAGTGCTTACACGTCAGATACCCATTCTCGTCAACAAACTAGATATTTTTCTACATAGGTGAGAATGGCACGAGGTAAGAATGGAGCTTTCTCGGAATGAAGTCGCGTGAAAAACAAGGGTCGGCACCTCTGTGACTGCACCGCTTCAGTAACGACATTATTATGATGCGGAAATGTAAACTTTACATACTTATATAGAATTGCGTCAACGCGAGCTGTGGGCGCACAGCTGTACACACCACTCCTGCTCGCCGCTCTGTGCGTGTCGTTTTTCTTGCACGCAACTCCGCGACCGCAAGGTGTCCACGCACCCTCCTACAAACAACCCACCCTCCAACCTCAGAGACCACAACTGTCAACCCTCATATATTACCTGCTTTGACGACGTTTCACCCCCGCAGATGTCAACCATTTTGGAAGCAGCCCACCCTCTTCCCTTCCTTGACACGTGGTCCTACGCATCACCCTCGCACTTCCGACCCGCGAAACTATCCTCGCATCGTCCTCTCATCCTTAAACAACTCGATGTGTCGGTTGTCGAGTTGTTGTTTTCGGTATCCCTCGACTATCGTCTTAGGGGGTCGGCGAGCATGGTCGGCACCCATACTTCCGGGGAAACAGAGCCCGCCGACGAGGGGCGCACACTAATTATGTTTTCTGAAGACCAGATGTAAACTAATGACGACAGCCATTAATTTCCGCTAACAGCGAAAATAACAAGGTATGGGTCACACATCCTGTGACGGAAGCTACATCCTGCCACACAGATCCCACACTCGCAGACGTCTTACATTTTGTATGTTGTGTTGATATTCCCAAGACGTCGAGCTTTTCGGTAAACCGCTCCATTGAATCAATACGCGATCTCCACTACGTCTGAGTATGTAAGGCATTGATAGTTCGTGAGAAACCTACATTACAGTTGGTAATAAAATAAAACAGAGTTTTTTTTTTTAATTTATTTACACTCCAAGAATTACATACAAGTAATAGATAGAACAAAGTGTAGACACAAATACGTACAGAATTTTTTTTCAATTTTCTGTTACTGAGTTTACATTTATGTTTATTTAAATTGCTACGTCTTGTAAATAGACGTTTACAGTCCAAACACCTGTGAACTACACAAGAGCCAATCATTGGGCAACCAGTCTTTTCATGATGCACTAAGTTTCTTTTCAAGATATAAATTTTCCCACACAAATTGCACAAAAGATTGTCCGACGATGGCTTTAAATGTCGACATATCTGACAATGTTCAAACATGCTTTTGTAATCAGTAAACGTTAACTGGCATTTATTGCAACAATGTACGCATTTCAGCATTCGTCTTCTCGAACAAACAGTTTTTTCATGTCTTCTCAAATTTCTACGTAGAGTGAACGTAACCCCACAATTGTCACACGAATGCTTATATTGTTGTGGTGGAGTTGGAACAGGCGAAACGTTCGTAGTTTCCTCTTTATTAGATCGCGCCAATACTGGATCGATAGGTGAATTATTTTGCTTCATTACCTTGTGTACACACTCTGAAGAGTGACGACGTGATAATCCCAAAGTCGTAAACAAACGAGGACATGTCATACACTTGAATAACTTTAAGGTGGTCGTCATATCGCAAACACTAGTTTCGTGACGATCCAAGTGGAGTTTGGAAATGAACTTTTTGTTACAATACTTACAGCAAAGATCCATTGCTGTCTGTGTTTCCGTTTGTAGACACTCTTGTGCTGTTTCAGAAATGTTGGAATACATGTTTTGTAAAGATATCCGTAGCAAAATATCCCACACCAACTGAGGACGTACACTGAGGACGGTCCAAGAACTACTAAACACTATTAACCACTATATATGGATATATACAAAAAATTTACGGTACACCGGGTTGAAATCCGAAGGTGTAAGCGGAAATACACGAATTTTAACGAAACAATACAGACTAAATGCTGTCAACCCTTGTTTTTCACGCGGCTTCATTCCGAGAAAGCTCCATTCTTACCTCGTGTCATTCTCACCTACGTAGAAAAATATCTAGTTTGTTGACGAGAATGGGTATCTGACATGTAAGCACTGGAAATTATATTTATTTACGAAATTAAAAGAAAACATATTTGATAAATGTATCTTTAAAAAAAATTGCGCCTATCACTATAACCACAAAACCCTTATAGGCGATTCACTTGAAAGTAAGCACTTCTCCACACTTATAATAATTAAATTTAAAATAGTGGTTCACAGAAAAAACGCATGTAAGATGTGGTAAGATTATGCTGAATAATCCATTCATGCAATAGCTAATAATAATAAAAATAATAATAATAATAATAATAATAATAATAATGGAGAAATTTTAAAGTCGTTCGTTAACTTCTCTGCAAGTAAGCGAACATGCGAGTTTGACCATAACTGTTATTAAACTGAATATATTTTGGTTTAGAAGTGCAATAAACTGCACACATTATCGAATATATCTTAGTCAAAAACAAAGATATAAGGATTGGTTGTTTGGAAATTCTCTCTCTCTCTCTCTCTGTTTGCTAGCTACTGATGGATTTTCCCTGACGTAGGATATAACATGCAGGACAGAGTTACAAGTTAGTATAATACATCTTAGCACATGTGTGACGTATGTAAGACAATGCTTGTTAACTTTTCTAACATATAGAGGATAATATAAACATGTAGCCTACTTCTGTAGACTTGCCTTAAATAGTATAGTCGACTAATTACAGCTTGAATATAATATAAGTTAAAAATTCAACTGCGACGATTTTATTGTAGCGCAAAATAAATAGAATTGATATTAGAGTAATAAATTTCTCATTTTTCTTCTCTGAATTTCATAAGAGCGAAAAAAAAAAATCAATATCGCCACTGATGTCGAGCCTTAAGAGTGCGTGGTAGATAAATAAACGCTGAAAACAACAATTGATTTCTACGCTTTTTTTCGAAGTCAATATGGATAAAATACTCAACGATAATCTTAGATAATGATAATTGCCAACTGTATGAGTAAATATTTACCCAGAATTACTAATTCGTGATGTCTTGCGCCACAGTTAAATTCACTAGGTTTCCGCGTCAGAGATTGTGTCTCAGAAGTTCGTAACACTGGAAACAATTCTGACTATTGTCTAGGCTTGCCATTGTTTAATAATTTTCGCAAATTGGCTTCAAGGAACCTACAGTTATAGATTAATGATTTTAGCGTTGAATTATGTACCACACCCTCTTTAGAGGAATACTAGTGAACCATTGCATGTCTGCTAAGTAACACGCGTGTAGATGATACATTAAATATGTACGTTAGTCAGCAGTGCTCTTATAGCTCCACTGATTTTGTGGTTCTCCGCGACGCGAACTTCATTCTTAAAGGTCGTACCTATAAATCGAACACACAGTAACGGTCGCCACGTGAGGACAACAATTATGTGGTACCCGGAAAAATGGACTTGCAGCTTTTTTTTTCTTCATTAAAGTATTCAGGTATTCAGAACATTGTACTAACTAATCAATTCAACCAACCAAAAGTTTTAATAAATAAGCGCGCGTCGCAACTGCGAGCATTTACGACCTTAAACGTAGAGGTGATAACACAATGCATGAGCTTGATGGCGAGACTTTTAGCGCTTCAACAATTTTGACAGCACATGCATAAAACAAAGGCGGACCCCTTAAGGTTGTTTTGGGGGGGGGGGGCGAGATGAGAAATTTTACGGTAAAACAACGTTGTGGGTTCGATCCCCGGCTCAGAATAACCTAAATTACGTTTGTAATGATTTTCCGAAATCTTACTCACTCTCTCTCTCTCTCTTTCTCTCTCTCTCTAACTCGACGAATGTATAAGGCTAACATCAGTCATGAACGGTGGTTCGCACAGCTCCTTCCCTTGTTGTATGATGTCGAGGAGGTAGCCACGTTACCTGAAACTATGTTAATATGGCGTCTCAAGTTGTTGAGTAAATATGAAACATTTAATAGAATTATTTAAGTATAATTCCTTCCCGTGGTAGTATAGTTAAGACATACGGGTGAGAGTGATGCACAGGATAATCATAATACCTGCTGTATGTGTGTATGGAATATCAAATAATGCAGAGTGATTTTGTAGTAATATTTTTTTCTCTATCTGTAGGACATTAAGGTAGCTGTCATTGTGGATGTATTTAAAACCCTGTAAGGGAATGGCGTGACATAGCACATGCGCGCTTGTCTCTCTCTCTCTCTCTCTCTCTCTCTCTCTCTCTCTCTAGGGTCAAGTTAATGAAAATATGTGCAGTCATCGTGTCGACTGCTCTCCTATATGGGATACTAAGTGACGGACCTATCATTTAAAGACGTAGTAATTAAGTTAAATTGTGTACTGTACACGTATATACATTTTTTTAAACAGATTCTGCTGTAAGTTTAACGTAGCTAACAAAAATGAATGCAATGAAACTTTCAGTTTCACTATTTTCGGTTGCTGGAAATAAGATTTACTGGGTAGTATTGAATCGGAAATGAACATACAAACGTGTGACATAGTTTTAAAGCAAGTACAATTCTAATAACACTCATGCATGTTGAATAGTTTTCGAATATATATGGTTATATATTTTTAAATAAATGTTTGGTAATATGTATACTGATCGGCGGTCTGAGGGGGGGGGGGGGGGGTTACCTTAACACAATGACGTAACCACCTTCTTAAGGTGAGCGTGTGGATGTAATATGCGATGTTTGAGGTCAGGTACTACAGAAGCAATAAGAACGACACAGCTCTTCTTACCCTAAGTCTAACTGTTGTTCCCGCCAACTCGCCTCTGTGAGAGGTTCAATGGTAACCGTGTTATTTCATAATGTAATATTATGTTAAAGGTGTATTGTACACAGCTATAGCCTACATTTAACAAGATATTGCGTCATGTGCACATATAAATATACAGGAACGCAAAATACACAGATTTAGTTTAATTTTTCCAGTGTATATAGACTGTTATATTATAAACATAATACTTAATATATGCATTTTAAGTGCTGTTTAAAAAAATGGTAAGTAACACTGTTTGAAGTTACAGATTGGCAACTGGTACAATATTAGGATAGCAGTTACAGTGCTCGCCTTCCTCAAAAGCGATCCATGTTCGTTTCCGGTCTGGATGGATGACTGTCTTTTCGCATGTAAGAGGTTCGAAGTTGGGTGTTGGAGTTTCTCGGTGTACTCCGGTTTCCCTCGCACTTTTATTTTGTCGCTGCTTCGTCGCCGATTCTCACTTTTTCATTCAGCTTTCACAGACTTTTGAGTTTTGGGGTGTGATCCTCCCGTACTGCAATATTTATTATTTAAATGTCAGAATATACTCACGAGTCTACCTAACACTGCTAACACTGAAAATGAAGGTGTGCTGTATATGTCTATAATTGTTTTTAATGAACTCGTAGTATGATTTTTGTGTCAAAAACGTGTGCAAAACACTTATTTTTGTGATTTTTTTAAAATTTGCTTGCACCAGGTGCAAGAATGTAAGTCATACAACTCAGTAGAAGTTCTGAAATGAGTATACACGTGTGCAATGTATTGTGAATGTTATTCCCATCCCTCATGCGCATTGAGTCGTTTTGGATTATTCTTGTAAGGTTTGAAGCTCTCCATTGTGTTCAACGTTTGGGGTTTCTCCTACCTTAATACAATAACGCTATTCTGCATAAAGTATGACTTAGGTACTACTGCATTTCTCTTATCTTTTTCACCAAGGTGAACTGGCTTCGATTCCCAGCATGACCGAACTCCAGATCATCGTACGTGGAAGATGCGGTAGAGAAGGACTTCTCAATTAAATGTATCTTCAGGCCACTTGCTTCAATTTTATAACTACCAAAAACACTCGTGGGGCGAAAAAATATCAAAAAAATTAAAAAATGCTGTCAACAATTATAGGCATTGTACGGAATCATTTAACTGAGATTAATGTTAGTCTAACATAAATCATTGTCATACGCAGAGATTACATTTACCTAACTATAACTATTACAAAATAGTCTTTAAATTATTATAACAAAACATTTTCGCTGATTTCTGACTTTTTGATGGCGGGCCAGTAGAAAAATCTCTCTGCGGACCGCATCTGGCCCACGGGCTGCCTATTGAGAAGGCTTGAGGTAGAGTGTGATGTTGAATGGTGGGTTTTCTCGGGGTTCTCCTGCATTTCTCAATCCATTTCTTCTTCATTGCATGTTTTTACTTAATGGTCAACGTCAGTGTTTTTTCAGGCGTTCAGTTAGAATTCTGTTCTTGGATATACTTCCTAAAGGTGTTTATTTACAGGTGTGTGTGTGTGTGTGTGTGTGTAGGTGTGTGTGTGTGTGAGGAGCGAGGGAGAAATTCTCTAGCGAGCCAAAGTAACTAACAACCGGTGTGCTGTACACGAATATATATTTTTTTTATAAAGAATTTAAACCAAAATTTTCATATTAAAATATAGGGGGAAAAACTGGAGTACAAAAAAACTGTAAAATTTCGTTTGTTCTTTAGTTTTTCGAATAAATTAATAACTGTTGATGCTCTGCATAATGATCGGTGGGCTTAGTAATGGGAGACCTTGCGTAGGTAATGTATATAATTTATTTGTAGACATTTTGTTGTAAAGCTAAACGAAAGCGTTAAGAGATACTCTGTTAGTATTGTACGTTACTTATGTACTATAGTTTAACTAGTTTTGTTGATGTAAGTTTAACTTGAAGTGATATTTCCATACTTTTACGTTGTAGTAATATGTTCGTGTTTTATATTTGAATAAATTTAATTTATTTTCTATAGTAGGATGTTGGGGTGTTATTTACAGAATATTAGTGAATATACCATGCAAGGTTATATAACCTGCTAGTAAAACGAACCAGTTTAGTAGAAATGATTTCAATGAATGTTTACAGAACATGATAATAGTTAGTTTTATAGAAAATGGAGCATTGTAACACTGTTTGAAGTTACAGATTGGTGGCTGACAAAATTAGGGTAGCAGTTAGAGCGTTCGCCATCCTCAAAAGCGATCCAGGTTCGTTTCCCGTCTGGGTTGACGAGGAAGGGGGGGGGGGGAATGACATAAGTACTGGGATGGGTATGTCTTAAGACCGGGGAGAGGGTATGCTATTGGGTAGATAGGGTGTAGGGGCGGGGGAGGCTTCCCCTTGCATGCGGATATCTATCGCATGCACAGTGTTTATTAATTTCTCACGAGTGCTTGTTTTGTAGGTTTAAATATATTAAACGTGTTTCAGTATTTACAGACAAGTAATTCCTTTTATTAGTGAATATACCATGCAAGGTTATATAACATGCTAGTAAAACAAAAAAATTTAGCACAAATGATTTCAATGCATGTTTACTTACCATGATAATAGATGGTTTTATAGAAAATGTAGCAGTATTATTTTTTTAAACCTTGCTGGCAGAACAGTATGTGTGTTCCTAGCTATCTGGTTAGCTGGCTTGCTAGCCACACACCCATGTGCTGTAAGTTAGGGTGGAATGTTTGTTTAGGCATGTGAGGATGACAGTTTAGATTAATTACAGGAAGTCCTCTTCAAGTTGTAGGGAGTGTAAGTAAGACACACGTGTTCGCAGCTGGAAGGGTGTCAGTTTAGATTAATTACAGGAAGTCCAATTAGTGGAGGGGCTTGTCAATTGAACAGCGGAAACCATTAATTATGAGTGCGGTGGCTTTCTGTAACACAAACAAAAGGTCCACAGGCCTGGTGACAGAGAAAATACAACTCCCTCTTTCTAGAACACATGATCTCAAGGGGAGTCAGAGTGAACATGGGTGCTTGTACATGTATGTATGTATGTATGTATGAATGTATGTACGTGTGCATGTAGGAGGTTCGAAGTTGGTTGATAATTATAGATCGGTAGAGTTTCTCGGGAGTATCCGACACCTCTGCAACATAGGAGCTAAGTTCATAATTATGTTATTACTGATTGCAGGTGAATTAAATTTGCTTTCTCGTCTTCTCATGCCATGCCTTGGGTAAGCAAATGTAGTCAGACATAAAATCTGTATTTTTAAAGCTGTTTCCAGATATAAACTCTTACTAATATTAGTATTTAGATAGTATTTGTTGTGTGTCCATGTCTTTGTTCCCTGTAAACTTTAAATTAAACCTGTTGAAAATATTATACGTCATAAATGTTCGCTACCTCAACTGTTGTGGTCTAGACTGATGTGATGTTCAAACACTTGTCTAACTTTCTACTCATACCACGAATACTAGTGTATAACAGGGTTGTGTTCAGTTGTGGTTATCTGAGTGAGCACCACGAGAGTATGTCTACAAGCTGACTGAGTATGGTTGTACTGCGATTACAAGATGGTTCCTATCACAAGTCTACATTTCTGTACACTGCGCACCTATGTATACACATGAAGTGATTGCTAGCGTGAATGTGAGGTGATAACTGTGTGTATGGTAGTTGGAATTTTATTCAATTATGATGTATATGCAGTATTGTATGGTTGTTGAAATTTTATTTAATAATTATGTGTATGCAGTATTGTATGGTTTGTGAGATAAGCATGGTTTGTGTGTGTGTGTGTGTTTTGCAAGCTAATGCATGTATGTAGGTATGAATGTATGTAGGTGCTCTATAAAAAAATCTAGCGAATATTTTATATAATGTAAGGAGGTATCTTCAGTGAAGTTGATGTGAAATGTGCACGAGAAACACTCACCTCGGAAGACAGCATCCAAGTGACAACAAAGTCAATGTATAATGGGGATATACACTGTGGACCGAGTAGGGTGGGGAGTACCAGTTTATACTGGTGTTTCCTCCAGCCACCCTCAGTCGAGCTTCGGGAGTCGAGAGGTGAGGACATCTCTAGAGGTAAGCCTGCGGGGGAGGGGAGAGAGGGGTAGGTAGGAAGGGTATGCTAAATCTTGTGTGGTATCAAGTATAGGCTTCAGGGGTAGAGGGGTGGACTATGCTTTAAGGGTGTGTCACAAGGACAGGGAGGGGCTAGACTGGAGGGGGTATTTCATAAGGGTAGGCAGAAGAATGAGTATGCTACAAGGTAATAGGCGGGAGTTCAAGGATGGAGGTGCGGTACAAGGACATGCTATATGGATGGAGGACGAATAACAAAAGGTAGGGAGGGGGTAGGAGAGGCTATTGTGGTATTCCTTTAATGGTATGCTATAAGGATATGCTTTAAGGATGGGAGAGGCTACAGGCATTGTGCTTTAAGGTATAGGGAGGGGGTAGGAGAGGCTACAGGGGTATGCTATAAGGATATGCTATAAGGATAGGAGAGGCTACAGGGGCTATTCCTTTAATGGTATGCTAAACGGATATGCCAAAAGGATGGTAGAGGCTACAGGGGGCAGGATATTCAGGGGTATGCTATAAGGGTATGCCATACAGTAAGGACAGGAGAGGCTACAGGGGGTATTCCTTTAATGGTATTCTATAAGGGTATGCTATAAGGACAGGAGAGGCTACAGGGGTAGGAAGGAGGTATACACTTCCCCTTCATGTCACTTAGGCATAACTTGTACCAAAAGGACCCATTCCCCTCATTTCCCCTAACTTCCCCTCCCCCCTCCTGGGGTGGGGCGTAAGCTCTCGGCCAATCACAGGCCTCATGGCACTTAGGTGCTATTCGTACCAAAAGACCCCAACAACCAATCCCAGCCAAGACCACGCTCCCATAATAACCCTCTAGGCCAATCAGAGGTCTTGCTGCAGGAAGGGGAGGGGTCGGCCATGTTAACCTTATGCTGGTTAGGCTGGTTTTGCTCCCAGTTGTGTTAGGATGCCCACCCAGTCCCTACTAGAGCTCTAGTCACTTCGCCCACCGCTATCTACTATATAATATGATGCAGTCAGCAAAATAATGCATTTTTTTATTTGCATAGCGATTTAATTTGTTTGAACGTGTTTTAGGCTCGCAAAATATTTTCTAGCTATTCATTTACATCTGCTTCGATAGTACACTTTTCCTTATGTTATACAAACACTACATATTTTATGTTTAATAAAATTTTTAAGACGAATTTTTTGCACATACCCATTCTTCTGCTGAATTATAACTTATTTGGTAGCCTTGATAAACCAACGAACAAACGACACATTAGTAAACCTCGTAAATTAAATACCGTACCTACATTACATGAAATAATATGCTGACTACAAGAATGCTTTGAAACTTCATAACCATTTTCAAATACATCCATACATTTTTTTCTTGTGACGCAATGGCGTATCATACATGAAAAAAAAATTAATGTTCTCTTGCTCATTTTGTGTAATTTACTTTGACACTACAAACATAATCTCTCTATACAAAATGAACAGTCAATTCACATACTCGTCAACACACAGTCCAAACATCTGGACCTCGATATGTAAAATTTTGAAAGGAACTTTCCCTTACACCGCAGACACCAACTCAGAAGGTTTTTTCTTTTCAAAATATGTAAATTAAGGTAAGTTAGTGAAATGTGATGACATATGTTTTTCTATGAATCCTCAATAGCGCTTAAACCAGTTGAGAAGTCCAGATGCTTTTTACTCCAGCATAAAGCTTACAAAAATGTATATTGTGTGATTTTTTCTACATGTTTAAATTTTAAAGTTAAAGTGGTGAAAAGTTGTAAAATGTAATTTCAATAAATTTCTGATAACTTGAAACCCGTTGTGATATCGAATTCATGGTTGTTGCAAAATCAAGCCTACACGTATCGCTAAAAAGCAGTTTCATGACTTTTTGAAATTCAATCTCTAAGTACATTGAAAAAACAAAATGTGGTTTCAACTGTTTTAACAATCTTTATATTTGTACAAGATACTGTTTGTTTTGCAGATATATATTGTGATTATTTTTTTACAGCAATGTAAATGTCAAATCACAAAATTGCTTACAACTGTTCTATACAAGAAACGAATTAATTCACTATGAAGAACAGTGGCATGGTTTACGTCAAGACATGTATAAAAACAGGCATTGATATTTTCCGTATTAAAAAAAAATGGCCGATTGGCATTTTTTTAAGGAACAAAAATTTAAATTGCAGAAATATCTCGACGTACCGTAACTTGTGACACTGTTTTTCAGTGTGAAATTATTTCATTTCTCTAAGTCAGAGATTTTCGTCTCTTATATAAAACCGTTTTTGCAAATTTGAGTTTGACCTGCCTCTACACAAAATCTATGAAATCTAGAACTTTTCATGGTGGTAAAAATAGTCACAGTATATGTCTATAAAATAAAACATGCACCGTACAAATATAAAAGTTATTTAAAAATTTAAAATTCTGCAAGGAGCCTCTAACTCAGCCACCGTAATCTACTGAATCTCTTAGGCGTGTTGAGATATCGAGATGATTTCTGAATAGAAACGAGTCTTACGTAAATACCTGGTAAGCGATTTAATAATTTTTCAAATGTCGGCAGTTTAAGTAGTGGAAAGATGTAAAATGTTACCGAAATACCGAAAATCAGATATGGATAAAACATTTACGCTACTGGTTTGTGGAAAAATATATATATATATATAGTTAACACATTAGTTACTATACAAGTGCAACATGAATTGCATTGGCTGCAAAGGTAATTTAAATAGTAACTGTTTATTTCAGTAATACGAAGCTGCACTGAACCTTGCTACAAACTTTTCAACAATAAAATTATATGGTCTAGCTTAAGAGGAGTCCTCGACCGGCGCACGAACGGCGTTGCAGCGTGTCATGCGCATACGTTTTTACGCGAAACCACTTAAGTTATTCATATTATGTTTACCTACAAAAAGAACACACACTTGAAACTATGCTTCTATTTTTTAAAAAATGCAGTACGCTTGTTAGAAACATGATATTCGGGCCTCTCAAGATGGCTAAAAACTGAGGTTTTAGACTGTTGTAGCTCCAAAAATATTACCTGAATTAGTAAAGTGCAAAACGAGAGGCATGCGTTGGTCTTTACTTCATACTATTCAAAAATAAAATATTGGAGCCACCGCTTAAAGTCCCATAGTTAAAAGACTACAGCTGAAACCTTGCATGCCAGTTTGGCGTGCTGCGAATAGAGGTGATATGCTTCTCGTCAAGCGTGGGACACTAGGGGTGGGATTCATAGTCGTAACTTAAGCAACTTCTTGGTCAAGTCGTTCTCGTATGACGTCACAAATGCCTATTCAGTGTCATAAACCTTTCTTAAGACCTGTCTTAAGCACATGGCCTCGACGAAGACAATCTTATTTTCTAGTGGCTTGAGAGCAGATATTTCTGTTGCGTAGTCACTGCTTGAGAAGGTCGTGTTGCATAGACGTCGAGGTTCTTCTTAAGTCTGCAAACAAGACTGTCTTGGCCAAGTTCACTCGCGAGACGACTTAAGACATCAAACAAAGTAAATATAGGTAGTTTTTGCTAATGATGCAGTGTTATTCCGTGGTTATTTGAATAGGCGATGCAACTTCAGTTGAGTAAAGTTAT
>PNEQ01051868.1:0-28689 GCA_003012365.1 Medauroidea extradentata
GCCGGGTTTCCTTCCCCCCTCTCTCTCACAGCTAGTGACCACGAAGCCTCCCGGGATTCTATTAGACCTATGCTGACGCCGGTTTTATATATAAATCAAACTTTTAGGTTTTACGTTACGTTTATGCCAGAAGGAAATAAAGGTCACATGAGAAATTTGGAAAATTAACAAGGAAGGGTGGGCCAAGTGCCTCACAGTATGTAGGTCTTGAGGAAGAGAGAGGGGCAAGCACTGTTGCCAGATGTACGGAAGATTGTAGCGGGTCGTGTGTCTTTACACATCGCAGCCTGTACTACTGGCTGTTCGGAAAAATGGTTCCTACTTCCTAAAAAATTAGCAACTCGGAAATGTCCGTTAAAGCAAGTTTTGTGGCCGTTGTTAGAATTAAAGGAAACAAAATGAAATGTCCGTTATTACAAATGTCCGTTAAACAAATGTCCGTTAATCGAGGACTTACTGTATATTGTATAAAGGCAAAATAAAAGAAGTCTTATTAAAGGTTATTTAAACATACAGTAAGTTTTTTTGCACCCAACAATAATTACTGTAACGAAGGTTGTGTTGTTACCATCAGTTGGTGGGCCACTGCTTAAATTTTTAGCACGATCACATCCTCTGTGTGCCTGGTTGAGTGATGCAGCTTACCTTTAGTGAGTTAGGCTGTTTTTGCATCATACAAACTTGTGATTGGAGACTCACAGTGTACCATGTGCAGGAGGACGCAGCCTGCATGGTACGTGGCTGCAACGTGCGTGTTGTTACTATTTTGACAATAACTGTTGGCTTTCATTGTGGATTTTAACTGTGGATTGAATTTTGCACTGATTGGATTGATTTTTGAAGACATGTATGTGTATTTTAATGTATTGTAATTTATTTACAGTTTTAGTTTTCATTTTATGCTTCTGTTTATTTACAACCTGCCTACATTTTTTGGGAACAACTTTAGGTGAATCCTGATTCAATAAGATGAGTGTAATATAAAGTGGATAACCTTCAAACTTCTACAGTAATATAAAATGGTAAAGTGCACTTGGCTTGAATGTGCGGTGGTTCTATCACAGCCTCCGTCCGAAACTGCGACTGAGTCTCTGCAAAAGGCAGCCTCTTCCCTTCTCCCTCTCAGGACACCTGGTAAATGCTGAGGCGTCATCCTAGGGATGTGCACTTTCTGATAACTGTAGGGCTGGTGCCTGGGGGGTAGGCAACTGGACCCTCTCCAACGAGTGTGGTTTCTCTTGGGCAACAACATATGGTGCCCATGATAGCTGTGCTGGAGGAGTAGCCACCTCGACTCCTATCTGCTTCAGTCAGCCTCCTTACCCCTTGTTCATCTACAGTGGCAGAACATAAGCTCCTGCACCCTCCTCCACCCTCAGTTTACTCGGGTCCTCCCCGTCCAACATTTTCTCTCTCCTTTCCCAACCTTGAGTTAACATTCAGGTAGTCTGCTGAGGTATGGTAGCTCTACGCGACTTCCATAATATTGATAATCTATAGTTTAGTTACACATGCACTTTGGGCTTCTCATGGACAGGCAGTTCAGGTGTTTGTTTGTGTTAATTAAACACAGTGTAACATAATCTGCCTCGTCTTAACTGACAGACCTGCTCCACAGGACACCGCTCTTTCAAATACAGTAGAGTCTCGTTACAGCGAAATGTCACGGTTCTGGATTCGAACTTCGTTATAGCAGTGTCTTCGCTATAGCCGAATTTGGCCGATTCTGACCTCTAAACCCAAAAATTGCATTACAACGGTCTTTAATATTATTTAATTACAAATTAGTACATTATTTTAAGGAAATACAGACTTATTTTAACAGGTAAGATGCGCTGGTTATAATAATACCCAACAAGTATGGATGCAACTATTTGCTAAGTCAAAACAGGTGAAAAACTCCACAGCGTCATGTAAGAATGGCTATCGATCGCTGGACCGCCTCAACGGTGTCTCGCCCGTGCGGACACGTGGCAAGAGTGCCTACGTCGGCAGAGTAACATGATTACACTGCCGGCCGCTGCAGACTGATGTACACAGTTTGACGAGTGTAGTAATTAATTTATTTATTTTAGCATGCATGCTCAGATGATAATTCTGTGTGCCCTTTCACACTGTCGCATGCGTCAAATAATTTATGTGTTTGCCCGAGACACATAAAAATCAGCTTGGACGTTGGGCTAATGTTATTTGCTAGTAAAAATAAGCAATGCCAGCATTGGTAGTTGCTGCTTTATTTTCGCGCACTAGTTGTGAACTGTATTTAGTGGCGGCACGAAATTAAGTTCGAAACAATTAGTAATAACGGAAGTGGGCGCACGTGTACACATTGACTTTGAGTAAGGTTAAAAGTTTGTGATTTTATTCGAGCAGTGTGCCGACAGAAAACATGTCTCACCTACGTGAGCGCTACCAAACCTAGACAGACAGTTCGTTGAAAAGCAGTGCTAAAGCTAGACATGCTGGTTTTCACACACAGCCCACCATCCGTGACTTTTTTTTTTACTTTTTATTTTTCTTTATTCCCCTTCAGCTGTCCAAACAGATTCGTTCCAAGACAAAAAAAAAAGGTGTCTTACTTACCCACGCACTTCCTGACAGTGTGTACGATACTTTAACAATGCAATGGCCAGCCCACAAGGATTTATTGCTTCTCGCTAAAGTATATGGGACGTTTAGTGTGTTAAATTACAATTTATAATTAATGTACAGTAAATGTTGAAATTGCCATTAAACTAAAAGATAAAAACACGTATGGCCGACTGTGTGAGTATGAAGGTGAATCAGAACACCAAATACATTGACACAGGATGCGTCCTCTCATCCGCCATCCTTGCTGCTTATCTCGAGACAATAAGCTCAAAGTCTATGGAGTAGCAAGCTAAGCAGAGATAAGCACGAGTAGTTGTGTGGGTGCATGTGTGAGGGAAAGAAACAGCGCTATCATATCTCCCAGAGGCATTTCTTCTGTATGCGTGGTGTGTGTGTGTGCGTGCGTGTGCGTGTGTGCATTCGTGCGTGAGAGAGAAACTCAGGTATAGCACAGCCGGCGGCATGTATTCTTAGTGAAGAAACAGTATATGTCTGGCGTTATTCAGTCAGGACACGCAGTTCTTGTTCCAAATAGTCGTGTCATCATCTGTGCGGCGCGAGGGGTGGAGGTAATCTGTATATTCGGCTAACAAATACCTACTCACTGCACAAGGTCACGTACATCGCCGCAAGCCTTCTTTACATGGTCGTGAATGCCGCTGCAAGCCTGCTTCACAGGACTCACCATACATGTTTCTACTCGTAAAATTCACATTTTTCATTAAATTTTTTTGCGATTTTTTGACGGGTCCTCAAAAAGACTTCGCAATAACCATGTTTTCGCTATTTCCGGGTTCGCTATAACGGGATTCTACTGTACCTTACTACCTGTGTCGGCAGGAAGCACAGCACAGCACGCACCAGGATATTAGCACAAGAAACACAGTTTGAACATGTCAGATTTTGATTTACCCGGGACAAGATTGTAGCTAACAGCGGTATTGACAATGACCTAAATCTCCCACGTACGAAGCCCTTGGCAGGAGTAGTTGCCCCTCCAGGTCAACCCATGAGGGCAAAGACCTTTGCAGACTTGTGGCTACCCATGCTGTCAGTTCTTCTGGCGAGGTTTGTGAGACAATTGGTCATGGCAATTGGCGTAAGCTTGCAGTGTTATATGCACCAAAAGCAATGTGAGAGTGAGACTTTAATGCCCGAGCGTCACCATCACCCACATCGCTACTTGGTCCATATCTGGAACCAACAGTGTAGCAGGAAACATCTAAGTGTCTGAGGAGGCGGCCAGAAGCCTGTTGGAGGTCATTTGTGTGGCTCACCCAGTCTGCTGTTCGTGAGGGCCCTCTTGCCAACCCTCGAAGATGCATCTTGTGATGACCAGACACTGTTTCACGGCCGGCGCCTTTGATCAACCAACACTAACTTCCAGTCTGTCTGTGTCACTCTACATACATGTCATGGACAACACATGGCTCATGCTATGAATTCCGCCGACTTGGCGAGTTTGCTACCGGGATAGTCCTACTGTAACTGCCCCTAGGCTGCAAGACTGCTGCATCCACAGGAAGTGGCCTGTCACCTTGATTCCTATACTGTACATACTAATCCGTCATGGGAGTCCCATACACATGCTTCACCTTCTAGATATAACAAGGAACACCATCTATCGACACAAGGGACACTTACACTGCGAGATCAGGTAAAGCACATCTGACCTCAGTTGTCTTTGCGCCAATCATGATGCCCATAGCCTGATAGCATAAGTCAACACACGTACCAAATATCACAACTTCAATCCCTAAACTCCAACACCACCAGGCGTAGTTGGTGTCCAACATATGACCTCACAAAACTGTAAGAAACATGGAGAGTTTTCTCTGACACTTTGAGGCCTCAAAATTGGGCCACTGATATTACTGTGGTGAGCACTTTAGCTCAGTGACGTACAATTGATCTTAGTTTATGTGGACATATCTGTGTTGTGGTATACCATCTGGCTTGTGATCTGTTCCCTGGGATAGCTTACCAGAAGTGAAACTTTGGTTAGTTTTTTCTTCCAGCTATTTACCGTATTCGCTCATGTACCCCGTGCACCTTTTTTCCCGAATTAGAATGCCCAAAATGAGGGTGCGCGGCTTACATGGGTAATTTAAGTTTGAAGTTCGTGCGCACGTGCGGGAGGGAGGCTTGGCAACGCTGCGGGGGTGGTGCGACGGTGGAATGTGGATATCTAGACGAGTGATCGCGGATAACTTACGAACTCACGTGTGCAGCTAATAGTGTTCTCTGCGTGTAACTGATTAGCGTAGAGTTATCGTTGCGTTCATTTACAGTGGAAGAGAAGCTGAAGGTGATAATAGAAGCAGAAGAGTTAGGAAATCGTGCAGCAGGCAGTAAGTACTGCATTGCGGAGTCGTGTATCAGAGACTGGCGGAAAATGAGAAACAGCAGCGATGACGACTGTGGTACATGATGACGATGACATACCAGTTTAAAGACTTTTTTTTTTAATTTATACCAAAGACTTTATATTTTTTTTTCCCGACTTTTCATCTACAGAATCCATTTGTACATAGCTGTACTTATTGTGAGTGATACATGCAGAGCTAAGCTTTTTTATTCACTGAAAACGTCTCGTGAAGTGGTGATACACGTGGAGTGTTTGTATTGCTTTTGTGCTGCAACTGTACCAGTTGACCTTGACAACTTCCGCTCGCTTACTCATGTGTCTGAACGCGCCCACATACACACACAGACACTGGCTGGTGCTGTGTTGCTGGCATGCAGCGCTTGCCACTTGGAAACAAAAAAGCGCATGTCAACCTCTCGTTGCGGCAAACTCAGTTCCGTGCATTAAAATCCGCCCCATTTATGAGGCATTGATTTATTTTAAAGAAGTGGCTGCTATATACAAATAAATATAGTAGGTGAGCATAATTTTTGTTTGTTTAATTGTTTTGCCCCATAATAAAATTTTTCTGTCCCAAAAAAATTATTTTTTGAAAAAAATTATTTTTTGAAAAAATTTTTTTACCCCAAGTTTGTCATTGAAAAAAGGGGTGCGCGGCTTACATGAGTGTGCGGGGTACATGGGCGAATACGGTAGTTTCTTCACATAATTTTTAAAACGAATTTATGGCATAGTCAGAAGGCACAGTAAAATGTTAGGGTTGTGTGAATGTGACTTATTCCCTAAAGCAAAAGAAAATTTATAAAATTTCGCTAAAGTAAAACTTTTTTTTTTTTTTTTAGATGAATCCAGCCTTAACTAAAACTAAACAAAATTCTTAAAATTAAAAAATTATGTATTAATATTTGATGGTAAATCAAATGTGCATGTTTTATTCCCAACACTTTAATATCACTTTCAGATTTCAGTAGTCTATTACATACCGGTAAGTTATTTTGGTGCACTTTCATGTAGCTAAAACTACTTTTTCATGTAACTGAATCTGATGACAAGCTAGCAGGATGCAACATAAGTATATGTACTGTATTTGTGCAAGTATAAAACCCTAATTCTGAACAAAAGTAATTAAAAATATAAAATATTCATGTATAAAAAAAGCTTTGCTGTATGTATAAGCACTAAGACAAATAATTGTGCTACCTAAATTATATTTACAAATGTACATTTTCTAAATCGTTTTTAAAAAAGGGGGGAAGAATGAAGTGTCTGCCACAACATTTAACCTCTAGAACACAGTGCATGCTGCAGAGTTGAATGTCTCTCACTACAATACTCCTTGGCCATGTCCCAAACCGAGTCCGGCAGAGTCTGCCCGACCATTTCCAAATTTATGTCTTGTACCAATGACCTTGCGCTGTACTATAGTTAATTCTACTATAGGCTGAAAAGAAAATGTGTTGGTTATGTGAGAGGTTGGCAGAGGGAAAATTTTTGCTGCTTGTTACGCTGCAATCGCTAATGTACCTTTAAAATATGAAACCATGGTAACATTCATCTTAACTAGATATGGTTATGAGAGAAATCATTAAATTTAATTTTAAAGTGAATAGCAAACCAATTTTGGTTTTCATATCATCAACTTTACATAGCTTAAAATTCATGAAGGCTCTTACCAATATCAGTGCTCAAGCGGCAAAAATTGTCCCAACTTTTAACATTGATCTTTCTAACCTGTAGTACAATTAACCTTGGCTGTTCATATGTTGTGTGATTAGTAAATGATTTATTTACTTATTTTTTAAATTTATTTACTTATTTTTTAATTCATTTAACTACCACATTTAATTTATGGTATTTTTAATATCTTAAATTGGCAATGAATCTACGGTAACTTAAAAATAAAGTGTTCTAAGTTGTTATGTGCGCTATTACAAAGCGGGAACATTATAGCAGTCACATGTATTTACATGTACCAACATTTTTTGAATGTACATTACAAGTATATACTTATGCTGCATTTTGATAGCACAAATAAATCGGTTGATTTTTCAAATGTTACGTGGTTTTGTTATGGTACCACAATGTGAATAACTATTATCATTTGCGCCTAACACATTTTCACACTTTCGGCCATGTTTACAATTTGCAACACACTCGTTTGTTGGCACGTTAATAAATCGTGATGTAAATATTTTTCTAATTAATATGTTTACGTAACTTGCATATGTGATAGCAAGTTCATTGAATTAATATTTTTTTTTCTGTATCAGTCAAAACGAAACTAACTTCAATAAGCTTTTGAACATTCGTTTAACTGTAAATATTTTGCATTTTAGCAAATTTCGACAACTGAAATTCGTATAAAAATCTAAATTAATGTAGTGAAAATTCTGTTTTAGTATACAGAATGTTCGCACAACCCTATAGAATATAGGTATTTTGTTGGTTATTATTCTTGACTTGACAGTATTCCAAAGTGCTTACTTTACCATCAACAACTTATACTACTTGCTAATCTTAGAATGCCGTGATCTTGAGGCTGAATAGGAAATGCTCAGTTAGGCGGAAGGTACAGCACTGACATGTTATCTTTCTCCAACATCTGAGCACATGAATTCACGACGTCACTTCTTCCACAGTGCATCACTGCATACCACTAATTGGAGGGCAAAGACGCCATTAACAAAGCTGATTTGCCATTTGTTATGTTTGTATTCATATTTAAGACTTTCATTTCTGAGCGAATTATGTGAAATAAAATTATGTTTCAGCCACCAATAGAAATACATGGAAGTATTGACTGTGTAGAGAATTTTCGCTGCCTATTTATCAAATGTTCTGCAATTAATAATATTAATTGATACAAGATTGTGTTTTTGGATGTGAATGTCATATTTGGGAATTATATGTTCTATTTGTATGCCTCTTTATCCCTGACGTTATAAATACAGTAATCTTTCGGTTTAACAACTCTCAAGGGACTGAAATAAATTGTCTTTAAACTAAAGGCGTTTTTCTACTGAAAGATAAAAGTATGTTGGCTCTTAAGATGGGGCCAAAAAATATAGTTGTTAAAGTGAAAGAATGGTTAAACTGGAAGACCTAGACTGTGAGATCATTGTAGCATATGAGGATAATTATTGAACCTACTACTTCATAAATATGTGTTGACAATCACCACAAGATGAGATTTTTAAATGTTTGTTGCAACGGCGTTTGTCCACAAACCAATAAATTCCAATCACCACAAGAGTTTTAATTAAACTCATGAAACATCCGAAGTGTTGGATGTCTGTGAAATTAAGAAGTGTCAGCTAATATCTTAATTTCGATCACAGTAAAATTACAGCAGTTTAAATTTTTGTTAATAGATAGCATTACTTCTGTAAAATATTTAAAATGCATATAATGAAACTACAAAAAATATTTGTGCAATGTTACTAGAATCATTTCATGCGTCCCCAAATGCTACTTTGTATTTATATATTTTTTTTACAAAGTCATACCAATTAACAGTATATAATTTAATTTAAAAAAATTTTTAAATATATCTACACTGGCAATCAATTGCAAACTGAATTATAGAGTAGGTATGTCACTATTCAAAACGTAATATTTTCTGCTTTGGATAATTTCTACTTGTATGTGACAGTTTGCAGACAGTGGACACGTACAACTTGGTAATAATGTAAATGCATAGTAAAGTAATGCAAATTCATTGTAAAGAATTACTTGTTTCTAACGTATGTAAATTTTGTTGTAAATTTTACAGTTTGTCGTATTTCAAACACATGTACCCAAGCTTTCAAGTTTAATTTACTCAACACGAAACACGTACGTTTGTCAGTGGAAAATAATGCTTTGAAAACTTTTTATTCTAGACTAATGTGGCTGGCATGAAAGTTCACAGTATTTTTAATATCCGCAAACTCAGAAAATTTCATATTACTTGTTTTGTACAAAATAAAACTGTAAAATACATCTCATCTTCTACATTACCGATAAGAGCAAAACATTTGTTGATGCCATCTTTAGTTCATAAACTCGCTACCATATGTTAGCCACTTGCGCAACAACGTGCATAATCAAAACAGATGTCCAAAAGAAGAACAATTTTACAGTTTTTCCAGCTCTATGCTGTTGCAGTGCTGACATGCTTGCCTTACGAAGCTGTCAAACCATTCTGTGGTTAATGTTGTTGTAACCCAAGCTTTCTTACTTGTCCTGTAATATACTAGGAACACTTTTATCCCTTTAAGTGCTCTCGGCTTATTATTGTTTCCTACAACAAACTACTACAACTTTTATATTCTTGCAGCATTTGAACATGCAAGCACAATGACATGATTTTTATAGAGTCCTTCATTACTGAACACGTGCCTTCAACAGTAGCCAGCAGCCAGCGTGCAGTATTCCTAGGCACGCACCTCCAGTAGTGCCGTTTCGTCGACGTTGTACCCCTGTTTGGGGGTTAATTTTGTTTCTGAAATGAATTTACTGAAATGAACTGCAAACGTGTCCGCTACTTATTGGTTGGCTGAAAGTTTTTCACCACACACACTGAACTGTGAAATGCCATGCATGTGTTTAAATCTTTGTTGCCAGCCTTGGGAAAATTAGGTGTGTCATGTTCGCAGCTGAAAACTTTTAATTGTTAAACAAACATCTGAAAAGTAATACTAATGCTCTCACTCTTCCGTAGAAGAAGCGACTTCATAAGAGCAGTTTCTAAATTAGACATGTTTCCTGTTTTCATTCTTTTTGTAAGTTCATGCTTTCTTTTGGATCAGCTTCCGAGAAAAATTTGTGAAGGTTTTGTTTGTTTTTATGAATGTCATAAATTGTCTGTATACCATCATACATTTCATTCAACTGTTTGGCAGTCGATCCTGTGTCTACCATTTTAGTACCTCAATTTACTCTTGAATAGATAAATTTATATGCCTCAGTTTTGCACTTGCGCCTGCATTGTCTCCAGCAGGATCTTTCGTACCACTTATTCTTAAAAATAATACAGCACACAAATACTGTGAACATTTTTTGTCTGAGCACAATGAACAAATTGTGAATGAAAATGTGGTGATGGCAGAACAGTGAAAGGTACCAAGAAATCCACTAAACACTAGCAGAGTGTGAAGATGGCCTGCTAACAACCCGTCCCCCTCATTTCATAATTACTGACACTTTGTCTCCGTAACACAACAAGAAGACTGGCTGATGCGGCCCTCCTAGTACCTTACAACCCACTTTCATCTCCTCTCACCCATGTCTCTTACACACCCTGTTTCCCTCTCATCTCTTTGTATTGTCATTCTTTCAACCAGTACCATTCTCCTTTCTTCAAAGCGACGCAATACATATAAATAAGAGACTGCCTGTTTGCAGAGCTTGTATGCTGACACATGCGCTGCTAACTATACGCATTGTCATTTTGTACTTTACGCTTGTATTTTTAAAACTTTTAAAATTTACCAAAATTGTCAGATTCCCAAATCAGCACATCGTAGATTAACGGAGTTATACTTTAATATTAATTGTTCTCTTGTAAGTTATATAATCTCAATAGATATAAAGTGGTAAATGAGTATAACTTTGCTGTGAATAACAACACTTATTTACAGTTGGAAATATGTTGTTGTAATGCTATATGTAGATACTTTCATGGTATGTTATTCAGATTGTGTATTAAAAATAATTATCATACTTGTTGTAAAGATGTGAACTGGTGTTCAGGGTGCAATGGGGAACGTGTATAATTTTTTTTAAATGTTTTAATTTGACGCCACATCGTCACGGCCACTTAAAAAATTTGGTTAACACTCGCCCCCGATTTTTAACACTTTACCGATTAGGCCTAAAGTCACTAGTATTCGCCCGCATCTCTGCCGATTGCCATGTTGCAGTTAATTTTTACATAAGAATAATATTTTAGCATGTAAGATTGTGAAGACGAAGCTTTATTTGTAAAACAGTATTTACTTATGTCCAAGTGTTTATCCAGTGTTTATTATCCATGTATAACTGCCTTCATAACATTTATTAACCTGTACTAGTGTTTGTTTACATGTACGGCCAAGTGCCTTACCAGTAGTGCCAATCCCTTGCACGGACTCTGTAAAAGTGCACTAAACAGTGATCACTGGAAATACGCACGTAAATATGAATTGTACTTGTTTGTTATTGATTAGAAATGTGTTTTATGTTTATATAAATTTTCTTGTGGGTTAATTTTAGGTTTTAACGGCAACACAAACATTGTTTATGTCAGTCATGATATTTGTCTATGCAGTTGTGCCACGAGAGAGAATTTCCCTTGTGTGAGTGTGGGACACCTGTAGATGCAGACAACTGCAAGCGGCCCGGCTGCCGTTTTGCTAACGGTGCTTTCAGCCCTTCTAGCCAGTATATAAGGCGCGCTCTGCACCCAGCTAGTCAGTCGTCAGGGGTTCGGCCTTCGGGCCGAGCCAACCTGGCACTCCCCCCCCCCCCCAACCTGACCTACACTTACCTTACCCTGACAAGCTGTTTCTTGTAAAGGGAACGCTCTTCTCTCACTGGGTGCAGTTTCTTGTGAAGGGAACGCCCCACTCTACCCTGAGATGCTGTTTCTTGTAAAGAGAACCTTCTCATTCCGTCGGGTGCAGTTTCTTGTAAAGGAAACGCCCCACTTTCCCTAAAGGATGTTTCGTGTGAAGGGAACCCTTCATCTGACCTCACCTTCTGGAGGAGCTTTCTTGAAAATGGAACCCTCTGACCCTTACCTACACCTAGGGGCAGGTTTCTTGTGAAGAGAACACCACGACCTCCTCCAGGCTGTTTCTTGGAAATGGAACCCTGGACCATGCCCCTACCTCAACCCACCACCTTAGCCTGGATGACTTATTCATGTTTCTGAGTTGAGTCTTAATCTTCCTAGAATGGCAACCTAACCTGCTAACTCTTCCAGCCACTATGCCTAATACTTAGCCCCCATGCACTCCCTAGTCTCGTAAAGTTTATTGAGAGACACGGAATGTAGTAAATTTTCCCCGGAATCAGAGAGATCATCATTAAATTACCAGCTTTGTTAGTTCAGTATCATCGATGGCTGCAGCGCCTAAAGTAAAGAGGCTATTGAGTATTGAAAACCTCTTGGGATCAAAGAGATGGTCACCGCACAGTTTTGGCCACGAGTAAGGCCTTCATTCTTGCCCAGTATTTAAATGGCCCGGAGTGCCGTGTAAAGTCGTATGCATCGTATGTCCTGTGAAAATAGTAGTGTATTTCGAAATTGTCATATCCTGTTGTATTTCATATAGACCCCAGTGTTCTAATGTATGTCATCAAATTGTGATTGATTCAAACCCTGATTGTAAACCATGTACCACAGAAGTGTTATATTCATTATGCTGTGACAAGTACTACAATAACTTGTGTTCATGAATATAAATGCAGTATGAAACTGAAATACTTTGCATTTCTGCTTTAATGAGATCATCTTGTGTACCAACCCTTGATGTCCAATACACTGTGAGTGATATCTGCCTTGCCCTATATTATATAAAGACGACACCCTGCGCTAGCGAGTAGAGATTATCCTTGTTGGCTCACCCAGTAGTCACTCGCTGGGTCGAGGATAACTCTATTACCAACTAAGGATGGGTTGGAACCGAATGTCGGTTCTCTGTTCCACCAGTTCCTAACCTTTAGAACCGGTACCGAGAATCGGCATTGAAAGACAAAATCGGTACCGGTTCTTTCAAGTCTTCAAAAAAAAACCTTACAAGCTCGTTTATAAAAATAAAAATAAATGCAATATATTATATAGAATGTGGAAAAAAACAAGCAAATCAAATGTCTAGCAAAATAATTTTTACACATAACGACGTATTTCTTCCTTACCAATGGCAATAAAACATTAGAAACAATAAACAAGTACTAGTTCCATAGATGTGATTGCGGTGCGAGTCATGTAGTGCTGTGCTAACAGTCTCCGTGCCAAAGGCAAACACTAGCACTTACATCAATAAACAAATTGGTTGAATAATATTACTGCAGTATTCGCAAGCCACAAAATTTTGCGTGGCATTACGTTTTCAATTACATAAAAGTAAAAGCAGCCTATGAGGGAAAATTTTTTATTTAAAATATCCTTGTTGATTGACTGGTACTTAGTAGTAAATTACGTTCTTCCAAGCGTTATTCGTGGTAACGTGATTACTGCTTTATAAAAATTTCAAGATGGTGCTCATGCAATAATTATGGAAAAGAAGATCGATAGTTGGTATGACGAATTCTAAATGGGAAAACAATACATGACACACACTTTACTCATGATGCCAAGGCCAAACGAAAATGAAAACTTGTTTACATAGCACTGCAGCGATAAATTTTGATATGATGATGAAGAAGTGAGCGTAGCTGCAGTAAATACGGCATTTTTCTTTTCCCATAGTAATATTCTTCATGTTGAAAAATGATCGCAAATGTGTGGCAGCATTTTGTTATTGACAGTGAAAATGAACTCCATGCCAAATGTTTACTACGCAACAAACGCATTTCCAGAATAAAATCAAATATCAACGTGCAACAATTGTTGTGTATATGGTAAGCTAACCAAAAATAAAAACAGTTTATATAGGCTCTGTAGTATATCGGAAGTGGAACCGAGAATCGAGAACTGAGAACCGACTTTTAAGATTTGAACCGAGAACCGGAACCGGTAAAAAATTGGAACCGACCCAGCCCTATTACCAACTATTCTAGAAGAACCACACCAATTTCTCATGCTGTTATCTTAAAGGTCTTCTAGACACACACAATGCTTACATTCAGCAATCTTACTTGCAACCCAGAACGTTTAGCGCAAGGGACATGCATCAAATTCAATTCCGCGCAGGCATTGACGCGTTTCCCTTGTGTCACTGGTATTTTATAAAGCTTGCCTCCCTTCTAGTTATTGTGTGTAATTAACCTAACCTCTAAACACATGTTGCCGCCTAGGTATAATGTTGTAATCAATATATTATTTACCAGAATATTGTGTATGCCCTGAGAATCCACGTAATAATATTTAATATTGTTTACTTACGAAAAATGCAAGTACAGTAATAGTATCCACTGACTCACAAGTGCCACGGGTTATTTGTTTAATAACGCCGTCATGGCCGGCACTCAAATCAAGGACCTGATGAACTTTCGTACGGGAGATATTACAAATATACAATAAAGTGTAAATAAGTGTTGGAAGTGTATTTAATAATTATTATCTAATGTTGTTTAATGTTCTGTGCTACAGTTTTGACGGTAACTACGGCAACACTGTAACTTCTTTATATCTTTTGTTTCGGGAGACGGGAAGCACGAATTGTAAGCGTGGTAGGCCTGCAGTAGCGGACTACCGAGCAGGCCGGTCGGCCATATTGGACCACCCGCTTAACAGGACTTCCACCCCCTTGGGCGGGTATAAAAGTCACTTTTCGACCATAGCCGAGTAGTAGTCTAGGACTCGGCTTCTACCGAGAAATCTAGGCACTCCTCCCTCTACCTAGGGTTGCGGACTGGTATCAGCCGCCTAAGCCCGCCTCCTCGTCCTCCTCATCTCTATCCATGCCTTACCAGAGGAGTGCCTAATATAAAAGTGGGACCCGTTCATCCTAGCCCCGCACATTTCTGAGCGCACCCTTAAGAGTGAGTCCTAGTCACGTCGTACTAGACAATTTAAATGTCCCAGCAAAAAGTTCAGCCAAATTCTCACAGAGAGCAGCACTGTAGCAGGTTTTATGGTACTGTCAATCAAAGAGGATTATGTCTGCCACTGTGTCTGGCGTGGCCCTTAGCACACTTGTAAAAGGCCTTGAGGAAGGGGTGGAGGCAGAGGGTTGTGAAGGACCCTTGCCTCTTGTTACCTGCAAGTCGGCTGATACCCAAGACGAAGATGACCCGTGGAAGGGGGAGGGGGGAGATATGGGATCGTGTTTCGCTATTCGGAAAGGATTTCCATTGATTACTACGCTCTTCGTGCTGTGATGTATTAGGTAATATTAGGTCATTATTCCAGTATTTATAAATAGCAGAATGCAAATTTTCGAGATGGGTGTGATCACTAGTAAAATTTTATTTTGATTTATAGTCTTATCCCGAATTACGACCGAGTCAAGTCATGGCCACAGACGGTTGTTTTGTTACACTACCTGAATGTTTTTTTTATTATAGCAGGACAGAAATTTTATTCCATAAAGTTTGAGCAATTTACTCCAATAAAGAATCTCGTACGAATTTTCAGAAAAGCTTACGAAAATGTTCTATTGAACTAATGTGAACAAAAGAATTTACAGTATCTAACTTTTGACCCATCAATCACACTTATTCAGGATTACATTTGAAATATTTTGGAAAATCAGTATACCATTTGTCAACATTATCATATCACAAGCGAATTTACATTACTTTGATAATTTTCTAAATTAAAAGATGCAAATGGATTTGAAATGCTCACAACAGTAAAATTGGTTATTAATTGGAAATGAATATGTATTATGGCAGGAAAAGATTATTTATCATTCTTATTTCTGTTTACTACCTTGATAAAGACTGCATGGATAATACCTCTTCTGAACTGAAATCCTGATATATGCCAGTGGTGAGAGAGGCACAGCAGTAGGCTACAATTTCCGTAATATTTGATTACACGTTGTTGATAGGTTATGAGCGCTGTGGTGATAAAAACAATAGTAGCTGTTGGTAGTGTCAGAGATAAAACACGAAATTTTTCTCTAAATTGATTACCTTCGCCCTCCCCCTCCCTTTTCCTTTCTCCGCTGTCTTTATCACGTACACGTGCGCACGCGAAACATTATTTCATTTAGTGTTAAAGTAGTTACGATCAGTCAGTTTTCAAACAAACAAAACCGCATCAAAATAGGTTTATTTGTTTAGGAGCTACGATGCCACAGACACACAGATACTTAGATACACAGACACGTTAAACTTATAACACTTCTCTTTTTACGTCGGGGGTTAAAAAGAGAACACGGACTGACTCACTGACTGACTGACGTATCAAACTGCTGGACCTAGAAATGTGAAATTTTTGTATTTTTCCTTTAGGTCGTACGTGAGCACTAAGAAGGAATTTTTCGAAATTCGTCCCGTATGAGGACGGAAAGTGGTGAATTGTGTTTTTTAAGATTCATCTAAATAGCTAGAACCTGACGGGCTATCGTAGTCACTTTTACTTCAATGGGTCGTTCATAAAAGATGCATATTAACCTATTTTAAGTTTATCGACGTGATTTTCACCTCAATTGAATTCTTATACAAATGTTTAACTTGTAATGGTAAAATTTTGCGAAATTCGATTACTGAAGAGGTGAAAAGGCATAAATTTGTTTTCATTTACCTAACCCATTGAGATATTGAGATGTGTTTTGCTTCAGAATGATGCTTACCTAAATACAAAAAATAATTATTTCAGTTCTTATACTGAGAAAATAACTATTAAATGCCCTAGGGGGAGGGGGTTTACTAAGTCTAAAGCCCAGTACACACGGGCATCTTTCTTGTAAATGAAAGTGAGCATCAAGTGTGTACAAGAAAGGGAACGTGAACTAGTGTTCTAGTTATTATCCTACCAAATTAATTGTTTAGTTTACACGGCCAACTTTAGTGTATAATCTGGTGTATACCATTAAAATTTTGAATGCAGATTTTAAAGCTGTGTTTCGAGTACTGGAGGTAATAAGTGCAATATTTATTGTACATGCACCAAAAATAAGCTTTAAAATGTAATAATTGAGTTATTGTCTCTAGTTGATTATATCCAGATGTAAAGTGACATGGTGCACGATAAGCAAATATTCCGTTAATAGCATCTTTTATTCAGCTTAGACACTATTTATTTCAAAATGCTTCGTTTTCAAAATGCTTCGTATTTGTAAGCTATTTTGTTCAGAAACATTCGGGCGTGCATAAAAAATTGTTTGTTTATATTCGACTAGTACAAGAAAGATAATGAAAAATAGTACTGTCCCTATCCCGCCCTAGCTTGTATAAAGTCTATGTTAGTCACTAGTATGCTTGGTGGCCGTTGATACAATACAAGCTTCTTACAAGTCAATGTGAACAAAAAAAGTGTTCATCTTCTTGTACAAGAAAGATGTCCGTGTGTACTGCGCTTTAGTAAATCTTAAAAGCAGACGATCCAAAGAAGCAAGTACAGCCATAGAGAAGTATCTTATAGGGAAGTTAATATTCTTTACTTATATCATTACATGTCGGTATGTAACCTCTATGTGCCCAGTAACGGAATATTTACATATTTAATGGACTTTGGAAGGTATGTATATTGATGGCACAATCATCAATTGCCGTACAATGAAATTTTAAATTCCTCTCCTGCCGTACTAATTACTTCTTTTGTTGACGTCTTTTTGTTGAAAACCCTTACCGTGTTCCTCAACCCTTCATTCTTCTTTAATAAGTTGAGAGACTTAATTTTCCCTTTCATGAAAACAGCGGAGGTTGTGTCGCAGCCAGATATTAAATATTGCATGAGAAAATAAAAGTACATCTTTTAACATCATGATGAAGCTCTCATTGCTTAGAGATATTGAAAGCACTTTCCCCTTTATTACCACAGAATGTCCGATGACCTGAAAAACTGGGAAAACTTGGAAAAGTCAGGTAAATATGGTTGTTAGGGAAAAGTCAGGTAAATTTGTGAAAATTCTGGAAGTTACTGAAGTTGCATAGTTAGTTGCCAACTGTTAGGTATTTCTGTAAGTTTTGCCAGTTGTACTCAGACTCTAAGCTTAATTGCCTATATTTGAATTTGAGTTTATAACAAAATCTAATTTTCCACAACTAAAGTTGATGAACAAGCCTAGTCTAAACCAGATGTTCCTTTTTTTTTTTATATATAAAATGCATAAATATTCCATACTCTTTGTCACAGAGTTGTGATTACTAATATGTGACAGACCTTAGTCTAAATGTTCTTACGGTTTCTGAACGCGTTAAATTTAACCTTTATTTACCACATATTTTGTACCAATCTAGATCAGTAGTGACAAAATAATTTGTGTTGAAGATGTCATTGCTACCTCGAATTTGTTTTGATAGATCAATAATCCAATGTTTTATAATACAGTAAAGCATTGCTTATCTGACATACATGGGTCACCAGAACATTAGAGATAGTAAAAATCAATCAAAGGTTAAACTATGTCCTGTTTTATAACAAAACAACAGATATTGGTCAGAAGTAACAAAAAATTGAATTCACACATGCTAGCAACTTAAGTATGTCTTGCCACTGATATGTTCTTTTCTGTTTCGGGGCGTAGGATAGTAAGGAACATTGAATGAACAAAAGTCAGGTAAATAAAACTATTGTTTTTACTTTAATTAAAATTTTTGAAAAGATAGTACAGTAGAAGTCAATTATAGACCATATTTAGTTATACTGCGGCGATTTTATGCCCATAATGGTAAATAAAGGAATTGTCACATCTGGAATACTGCAGAATCACTTCTGCGTGTCATGTCCCCCAATGAGTGTTGTAATGAGCTTCTACTGTATTTGTACATTATGTGTTGTTTTAATTTTTCTAGAAAATTTCAATTTTCTATTGGAAAACCTGGAAAAGTCAGGGAATTATTTTATCCTAGTTTGCTGGACATCCTGTACCAACTAATAGCCGAAAGTATATAATGTTTTCTTTTGTGGACAGAGACATCAGTAGCACCAAAAGGTCAGTATCCTGTCCAACAACTACTACTGGTTCGGTATCAGCGGCATGCTGGAGAGACACTTTGGTGATTAAAATATCAGTGTCATCCATTGCTTGATGTATCTCAAATCCTGCCTTTGTGAATTAGTGTGCAAGTACTGTGATGAGATGTTTTTTTAAATTTTAATATTACAGAGAAAGTCACACTGGGCATGAGTAACATAAGTATGTTTGTTGAACTGAACTTCGGGGACATTTTTCTTGTAACAAAGAGTATGTGTTTCACCTTTGGCTGTTGGAGAATCTGGATAAGAATCTGGGTAACCATCGAAAATGGTAATATAATTATTTCAGAAGTGCCTTATAAGACTTACAAGGTTCAATAACCTCACCACACATGCCTGGCCTAGGCCGCACAACAAAGTTAAGCAGGTAGCCTCCGTCCACAACATATGTACTTTTCTGAGGGAAAGTGATATTTCCTTCTCTGGTCGAAAAGCTGAAACACTTTTTAGTTTTCCTATGCTCTAATTAATCTTATTAAAATGATATATAGTCTATTCAGAAAAAAAAAAAAAAAAGAATGAATGAAATTATTTAAATTTGCCTGCCCAGTGCCAACTAGTGAAATGCAAAATTAGGGCTGGTAAAATTAATTGGCTTCTTAAAGTTAATAATATATAAACAAAATCTCAAACAATTTTGGAATTATGTAAAAATTAACGATGGATGGTCGCCATCCTAATTTAACTATTCTCAAGAATGGTAATCTAATATAAAATCCAAGTGAAGTAGCTAACCGTTTTGGTCAACATTTTGCTGAAATCTACGAAAATTCATAATCTAAAATTTCAAGAACATATTGACGCCGTGTCCGGTGAGAGTGAGGTAGGAACGGAGCTGCATTGGAATGCTCTGTGCGCCACCCGGTTAAGCGTGTAGCCGGGAACACGAGGCTCGATGGGTCATGGTCTGTTTGTGCCGGCGTGCCCCTCTCTCACCTGGTGAGTCGAAACAGCTGCATATCGGGAAAAACAGGGAGGACCTGGAGAAAACTACACCTTACATGGACACTTATAGGGTGGTCCACACCCCCATATCATAGGGCCTTAAGCGAGCCAGTTCCAAATGGCAAAACAAAGTAGAACACTGGGCTAGATAGTTGTACATGCACGTTACGTAATTCTCGCTGTACGAATCAGAGTCCCGAAGCGTGCCACGTCCCTCCCGTTGTGGTCGCTGCTTCCAGAATGCCTTCTTCATGCGCTGGTAGAGGGAGGGGGTGGCGAAGCCACGTGTCCTGCACTGGCAGATGGCCGCGTGGTGGCCGGGATGGCGAGTGTCGCACGTCGGTGTCAAGTTCACACACGCCCTGCTGCCGTCACTGATCCGCCACACATACTCAAGTACCGCACATCTGCTGTTAACAACCAGCGCACACCTGCCACCGACACACTCGGCGAACACCTGCCGCGGCCAGGCGCAACTCCACCTGGCCTGTGGCCTGGTACGACGACATACGCCCCCCTCCTGACTGGTCACGGCGGGGGTGTGCATTCGCTATATACTTGGCTGCCGGTGTTGGCCCCGACGACTGAACACTAGGGTCTGCTGTGGGTCGAAGTCTCCGCCGTCATCTCCTGAGTCGTCGGGTGGTGCACAGCAGGTCTGCCGTTTTTGTTGTGGGCGAGGTCGTAGGTTGTAGGGCTCCCTTCGGTGTCGGTTGGTATGGGTCGAGGGAATAGACATTGGGGTGGCGGCCGTCAGTAACACCAACATGTGCTGGAATGTTGTGGTCTTTACGTCCTGACGTTGTTCTGCCACTTGCGTCTGTACCATAGGCGCCGATGATTGAGGGCCACCAGCCATGCCCCACTCCGGAAAGCGGCGAACACGAGGGCGAAACCAGGCAGATACTCGGCGTCTGCATTTCCGTTCGTTCCTCGGTTCGTGGTTGACCCCTTCCTCCTGCTGGCCATTTGTGCTAGACTCGGACGAGTGTAACTGGGGTTGCCTGCTGCGTCGGCGTTGTGGTTGGCATCGAGACGACTCTTCTGGTTCCTCGATGTGTATGGTAAAAGTCGTACTCTCCAGTGGCGCATACAGTTCCCACACTTCCCGGACAATGGGTTAGAGTCTCGGCTCATCCTCATCAGGCATGGTCACTATTGGTTTGGCTTCCGGCGGTGGTGTTATGACACCAGGCGTCGACGGGAGAAGTAACGCTAGTCCCAGAGTCTTGTCACATCAGCTTTGCGAGTGTTTGTCACTCTCCTCTTGGAGTGGTGTCTTAGTTTGTGGGTGTAAGGTGTCCTCCGGTGAGGTCTGTGTCACACCGTCTGTATCTGTCTCCTCTTCAGCCGGCATGATAAGAACCACCCTTGGTTCGTCTCGATGGATCTTTCGGAGGCGCCTGTCCCCATCTCGGACCAGGTAGAGGTTGTCCTAGGCGTTTTCGCATTGTGTGGGGTCCTGTCCAGCGAGGTGCTAATCCTGCACAGAAGTTTCATGTGCCGGCCGACAGTGGATGGTTCCGAACATATACCAGTGTCCCTACCTCTAGGAGTGCAGGCGGGTTTTCCGACACTAGCAGAATTTTTTGCACATACACCTCTTGGTGTTGGCGGGCAACAGTGAGTTCAGCGTCTCGGCGCTCACCCCAGTCCTCTGCATCCTGAGGGACCTCTGGCCTGGGTTCTCCTGGAAGCGGTAGGTTGCACCCCTGCAGGAGGGTTGTTGGTGCCTACCCTGTGGCGGCGTTCACCCCACGTCTGAAGCAGAACAGAGCGTCGCCCAGATGCTGGTCCCATTGTGAGTGATCTTCTCCAATACTCAAGCGGAGTTGGACCTTCAGCTCCTGGTTCCACCTCTCTGTTGGATTAGCACAAGGGTGGTATACTGGTGTCATATGGTGCTCCAGTTGTAGTGTGCGGCACCACCTCCTCCACTGCCTACTGAGAAACTGTGAACCATTGTCCGTTAGTAGTGTTCGGGGGTACTCTCATCGTGCAGAAAATTCCTTCTGGAGCACTTTTGTAATTGTCTGACTATGGGTGTTCGTTAGTGGATACGCCTCCACCCAGCGAGAGAACATATCAGTTACCACTAATATGAAACAATATCCCTTGGTGGTGCGCGGATACTGTCCCATCAAGTCAAATGCTACAGCTTCGAAGTGAGTAGTAGGAAGATAGGGGGATTGTTGTTCGGTCCCATCTGCTCTCCATGCCTTTTTCCGCTGGCAGTCCTGGCAGCCTCGTACATAATCCCGCACATCCACTTTGAGTCCAGGCCAGTGGAAATACTGCATTACATTCCGCACTGTCTGATCTACCCGGGATGCCCTGCTAGTGTATCACTGTGTGGGAAGTTCAAGACTATCTCTCTCGCCTCGGGGGCCACAAACACTTTCCATGCCGTCTCCACACCTGGCGGCCTCGTTTCTAGTACTTGATCCCTTACTCGAACACGCTCCACATTACCCTCAGCGCACTTGGCTATTAAGTGCAAAGCTGTAGGAGAAGTTTTTTGTGTGTTAAGGACGTGATATTCACAGCAGACCAGGAAGTCGGTCTGAACGAATGCGTGATCGCCTGTAGTGAGGCATGTTCCTTTGTTTCAACTTTTCTCTGCTAAGTAGAGGGACGCTCAGGAGGAAACATCACTGCCACGTCGGGGTCGTCCATGATGGTTTGAGCCGGGTTTGGATCCCGTGACAAGTTGGTGCACTGCCAGTCATTCTAACACTAAACTCAGATGGCGAACATGGTCCTCCCATGTCCGGGACCAGACGATGACGTCGTCGAGGTACGCTACGACAAACTCCCCGATGTACCCCTCCAGCACCTGCGTCATCATGTACTGGAAGGTTGAGGGAGTGCACTTCAGCCCGAATGGCATCGTTCGCAACTGAAAGCGGCGTCCGTCTGGCGTCGTAAAGGCTGTCTTCTCACGGTCTTCTGGACGTATCGGTACTTGCCAATAACCTGACTTTGTCTAACGTCGAGAACACTCGGCCATCACCCAGTCCTGCCAATGCCTCATCAACACTGATCCGCGGTGGAAGGGCACTCTCTGTCACCAGGTTCAGCAGACGGAAATCAGCACAAAAGCGCAGTGTCCCATCCTTCGTCGGCATGAGTACAATGCAGGCATTATATCGACTGATGGACAGTTCGATTACACCCTCCTTTAGCATCTCGGCGACTTGCTCCCGGATGACACGTTGTTCATGCATCACGTAGCCTCTGGGACCAGTGTAGACTGGGTCTGGGTTAGGTGTCAGTATGGGTGCTCAGCTGCTATGGTTGTCTGTAGTAGGTCGGAGAAAGCGAAGACATCTTTCCGTTCATTCAAGAGATTTTGTATCGCTGTCCTGTATTTGGCTGGGACCTCGTTGTCCAGGTTGCCCAGGTGAATTGTGTGTTGGTTTGTATTCGGCCGCCGGTCGACAGCATATACTGTTCGTCGTTCCCCGGCTCCTACGTGTGCCCTCTTCGCCGCGACCTCTATCACTTCTTCTTGTTGCTGCAGCCATGGTTGCCCCAGCACGACAGGCTCTCGTAGGCCGTCCACGACTAAGGCTTCGACTTGAGACGTCTGGTCCCGTATCCTGATAAACAGGTTGGCAATGCACTGTGTGGCACTGTGCTTACCTCTGGTGGCCAGCTGTAGCATGCAGGATCCAGGTCGGAACTGTGATGGATTAAGGAGTGTGGATGCAAGGAATGTATGGCTGGCAGCAGTATCAATTGATGCAGCAGTTGGTTGGTTGTTGACTTTGATCGGGATGCGGAGTAACTGATCCTCCTCGACGGTTAATTGTCCCAAAATGGCTCTGAGTCTGTGTTGGTCGTGATCAGGTGTGTCTGGCGATTGACAGCGGGGAGGTCAGCATCTGGCCTGCCTCCCCAACTTAGACTTTTCCTGACAGCGGGCATGTGGCACTCCTAACAGGGCAGTCCTGGTGCCATTGAAACGTGTGCGCTGGGCAGGTTTGACACTTGTCGGTCGAATGTCCTGTCGCGAGAGTTGTGGGGCGGACGCAGGGTCGGCTGACCGCGGCGCCTCAATCGCAAGTTGTTGTCTTCGGCACTTTGGTGGTCTGTTCGTGCCGTCATGCCCCTCTCTCACCTGGCGAGTCGAAACAGCTGCATATCGGGAAAAACAGGGAGGGCCTAGATAAAACTACACCTTACATGACTTATGGAGCGGTCCACACCCCCATACCCTAGGGCCTTAAGCGAGCCAGTTCCAAATGGCATAACAAAGTAGAACACTGTGCCGGATAGTTGCACACGCACCTTACGTAATTCTCGCTGGACGAATTAGAGTCCCGAAGCGGGCCACGTCTCTCCCGTTCCATCTGTCGCGGCCGCTGCTTCCAGACTGCCTTCATGCGCCGGTAGAGGGAGGGGGCAATGAAGCCACGTGTCCTGCACTGGCAGATGGCCGCGCCGTGGCCGGGATGGCAGGTGTCGCACGTCGGTATCTAGTTCACACACGCCCTGCCGCCATCACTGATCCACCACGCACACTCAAGTACCGCACATCTGCTGTTAACAACCAGCACATACCTGCCACCGACACACTCGGCGAACACCTGCTGCGACCAGGCGCAACTCCACCTGGCCTGTGGCCTGGTACGACGACAATATTTTACTTCTGATAGTAACATTCATTTATCTGTGCCTACAATCATTCATAGTTTAGTACTATGGTCTATCAATACACTTAAACCTAGTAAATCTTTGGGACCTGATGGTATCCCTAACTTCACAATTAAAGCCGGTGCGTAAATCTTTGCCCCCGTATTATCTAAGATCATCAATACTAATTACTCTTGTGGTATTTTTCCTAATATGTGGAAACAAGCGAACATAATTCCTATTTTTAAGAAAGATGATAAGCGTAATCTTAATAAATACAGGCCTATTTCGCTCCTTTGTACGTTTTCTAAAGTCATGGAAAAATTCATACATAGGCATATTAATTTTCATTACAAAAATTTCATCTCCAATCACGTCATGGGTTTCAAAATAAAAGAATCACTACAACTAATTTGTTTGACTACATTATTGACATCTATGTAGCTGTTATATCTAAGAGGCCAATATGATGCATTATATTTTGAACTGAAAGCATTTGACACTTGTCAACATTCCATCATTCTTTATAAACTTAAGTCTTGATTTTACGTATGTTAAATGACTTCAGAGCTATTTGATGGGCAGATTTTTTACTGTCAAAGTAAAGATCATCTAGCCCACATCTTTTCTTGCCTCTTCTGGAGTTCCCCAAGGTGGCACATTGTCCCCTCTTTTATTTAATCTGTTTATCAATTATATTGTACAGCAATTATAATTTGCCAATTGCTAATTGTATGCTGACAATCTAAAAATATTTGCTAAAATTAGTAACATATCTGATTATAATAAACTTCAAGCTGATACTGACTTAGTTCATAAGTGGTGTAGGAATAATGTTATGAATCTGAATTTTGATAAAAATTTAAGTATCTCATTTATGCGTAAGACTAATCCTATAAAGTTTAACTATGTGGTAAATAATAGCAAAATATAACGTAACTACGTATAGTGTGCATGACCTTGGAATATGATTAGATAGTAAACTATTTTCATTTTCATGTTGATAATTTAATCTCTAATGCTCATCGAACTTTAGGGTTAATAAAATACATCGCTGATACCTCTTCCTTTATTATGCTTTGATAAGGTCCAAGCTAGATTACTGCTCTGTTATTTGGAACAGCATTACCATTACGGACTCTAATTGTGTAGTCAGTCCAATACAAATTATTTAAAATTATATTTATGAGATTTTCTCAATGCTACAACCTTTTAATTACACAGATATTTTAACTGATTTTAAGGCTACCACCTTACATGCTCATAAAATAGTTAATAGTGCAGTATTTTTTATTAATTCCTTTCTTTATTACTGTGATTGTAAAATTATTGTAAACAAAGTAGGTTTGAAGGTGCCAAACCATATTAGTTGGAATTTTGTGTCTTTTATTGTGCATTATCTAAGATTTAGTTAATAGATGTACAGTATATTGCACTTGAATGAAATTTGTGAATTTGATCCCTTTAATGGTAAGAAACTTATGTTTTTTGACTGTAAATGAGGTTGATTTTGATGCATCTCCTTTCGGTCTTTTTTTTATGCTGCATGCTGTCTTGCTAGTGTGTGGTACTTGTCTAGTCCGTTGTTTATTGTACATCCGTTGTTGTTTGTTCTTTATTATTGTATTTGTTTAGTGTCATCATGTTATTGGTCACATGACTGTTGGATGGCACTTTAAAAGCTAATAAATAAGTAAGTATATAAATAAATAAACAATAATAGTAAATAATAATTGTTATTGTTGTCATACAATTTGTGAAATTTGTGATCAGGTTTGGAACAAAGCACACATGTTCTGTATTAAAGCTTTACATTATTTCTGAACCTGTTGAAGAGAGAGACAGTCTTTCACTTAACGATAGGTAGTATCAATACGAATCTTTCAGTGCAAGAGGGAGAGAGGCAGAGAGCGCGAAGAAAGGAGAGTGGTGAGGAGATACATAAATACTGAGGCACTTTATCAGACTAATCAGGCCAGAATCTAGTTGGTAATAAACAACATAATAATAATAATAATAATAATAATGTAAATGTGTGTGTGTGCAAGTACGTACGTGCATGTGGAGTGTGAGTGTGAAAGCCAGGTTGTCAGGAGAACATGCAGCGTGAGCTCAGAGAGACTTTATGTTGCTTACAGGACGTGCAGGGGAGAAGGGCACAGCCTACACGCTCATCACAGACAAGGACAAGGAGTTTGCAGGTCACCTTGTCAGGAACCTGGAGGGAGCGAACCAACAAGTGCCACAGGCTCTTATGGACCTTGCAATGCAGGTTTGATACAACACTGACCCATCTGTGCTTGTGTTGCATTCTTGAACCTGCAGTACGTTACAATACATTTGTTTGTCATGTGATGTATCATATCATACTAAAAATGTGATGCCTTTCACGTGGCTATTGCGTGTACTGATTGCATAATTGCTGCAGAGGAATATGAGTCTCAAGAAGGTTCTTAAGATATAGAGCATGAGTAATGGGTATTCTTTCTTGAGTTGGAGCTGATCTTGACCCAGTGAGTGACTACAGAGTAAGCCAACAGGAAAAGCTCTAGTAATGATAGCACAGGGAAGGTGAATATTCACATAAATGAAAGAGGAGAGGCATAAGTCACTCACCATAGATTGATTGTCACGAGTTGGTGTGCAAGTAGGTTTCATTAAAGGAGAAGACCAAGTAAATTTGGTTTCACAGGATGCGTATATTCACAACAGAACACAAGAACACAACACTTGATACAAGTTGTACGTCTGTTTGAACGTATTACGCATGATTGATGATCAAAGTTTGGGTCTGCCCCAATTTGATACAAACAAAGCTCCACAATGATTTGACACAAGATAACATAGGGTTTGTGTCATGAGATACAAATGCTTAAGCTACAATGAGACATAGGAACTAGACAAGGCGCTGCGGGCCATTTCAACATGAGATACAAGACATGGCGCTTCGGGCCGAGACATACTGGAGCGAGAATGGAGTGACTGGTTAAGAATTGAGACCTTGCTTGTGGCAGTGAGTACTTGGCATTCAACTCTTTGACTCCGAGGAAAATTATAAACTACATAACGTTCAACTCTTGTACTGCTAGCGACTCATCTATGGCGCTGCGGGTTATCTCAAATAACTGACAAAGTGCATACTGGCAAGGCTTTATGGTGATCAACTCTTCGATCCCGAGAAACTTGAAATTGTTAATGTGACTTCTGAAGTTTATAAGATCTGGTTAAGTGAATCCACACTACAAAATTTAACTTACAGTAGAACCTTGATTTTGCACACACTCATTTAACAAAAAACATTGATTTAATGAAAAAATTGATTTAATGAATGGATTTTTAGGACCCTTCAAAAAATTAAAAAAAATCTATGAAATAACTAAGTGACTTAGATAAAATGGAATATAAATTTTAATATAACTCTACTAATAATACTGTCACTGCTGTCACTGGCGCAGTATATACTTATTTCTCCATGGATAAGTTTAAAACTTTCTGCCGAAGAACAAAAAAAAAAAAAAAACCTTAAAATTCATTGAAAACTTTGGCCGCAGGAGTGACATTGTGATATACATGCGTGGCCGACCTGGTGATGCTGTGTACTGTTGCGTAACAAGTACGCGCCTAGATCCTAATCCTAGCCGCTGGCGAGTGAACGAGCATCTAGGTATCCAGTCTCCACAGGGCGGCGGTTGACAGCACAGAAACTAATTCACAGATAGTTCTTCGCGTCTCTGTTAGAATGCGCAGCAGTGCAGCGTGCTTTATTAATTAATTCTATTACTAGGACAATGGCGGGAAAGTCGCTAGGCTACTAATTACGATTAAAACAGAAAGAGTTTTGCACAAGTACTCACAGGATGGTACTTGCAGATAGAAACACACACACATAGGACGAGCACATTTTTCCGCGGATGCGCAGTCACAACGTTTCGCAAACTACATCTGCTTCATCAGGTGAGTGGAGGCACACTGAAGTCTATTGTCCAGCGGTGGTTGGTAATCAGTACACCTAGCGGCCAGAGGGCGAACTAAGGTGTGGCGGGAAGTTTGAAATGAGGGTTTGTTATCTGAGGTTAAGGCCAGGTGGCTGTCTGGATTTTGTGATGTATTGATGTGCCAGTTCCCAGCGTCTTAATTCTGCTTTGTTTTTGTTATTCAACTGTGGTAGAACCCTCACCACTCTGGTTGTATAACAGGAATCAAAGTTGGAGTTATGAAGTGCTGCATGTGCAGCAACTGGCTTCTCATGTGGATCAACCTCCGCTCCAGCTATGGCTTTTTTGGTGTCAGCTCTGTGGCCATTCATCCTCTGTCTGAGAGTGTTGGTGGTTAGGCCGATATACTCTGCATTGCAGTGAGTGCACTGTAG
>PNEQ01051869.1:0-28688 GCA_003012365.1 Medauroidea extradentata
AACTTTATTGACATTACAAAGTTTCAGAGGGTAAAGGTTTCGCGGAAAAGTATTTGGTGCCCCAAACCTGAGATTAGTGAGATGATATATCGTCGGTTTACTGCCAAAAGTGACAAAGTCAAAATGAGATAAAATTATAAAAATGCTAGGAATATGTATATGTTGTTCACGAACAATTGCCCAAGTTTAAAGTCTATTCGTCGTTTCGTACTGTTGTGTCACAGTATTGTAACATACCACATTTTTGTTAATATCTACAATTTAATACTGTTTCTAAACGAAATAGCATTTATGTCCTAATCCCTTTTGGCAGTATACCGACGATATGTCAGCTGATATTGTAGAGGAACCTAAGTGGAAAGCGAACTGCAATTTTACCTCTTTAAAGACTACGTGTAAATTGCACTAATTCGATCTGCCTTGTAGTTTTTGTGTCAGAATTGAACGTTCGCTCGCAGCTTTCAACGGAAGTCGAGCCCAGAACCTCCCGGAATTTAGACCTGGGTAACAAACAACTGCGTCATGTTACGTCGAAATAATTCATAAAAATAAAATTTTATTAAAAAAAATAAAACATCTGTGTCATGGGCTCATAGAGGTTGTACAACACTACGTCTCGATAGGTCACTGTAGTGAAACTACTGTATAAGTTGTTTCTCGCTGCTCGTTCCTGCTTTTCGGATCGTCTGCCTTGATTATTGACCAACTTATTTTTATTCTTAATAATCACGTTTGTTATAAAGAAAAAAAATTACATACAAATGTTTTTTTAAATATTTACGTAAGCATCACTCTGACGCGAACAACACCTCAATATCGCTACTGGTTAGATAGATATCGTGGTTTGATGGAAAACAAATTTTGTGCTTTTTCATCCTTTTGGGTGTCGAATTTCGAAATATTTTAAATTTACATCTTATACATTTGTATAAGTATCCAACTGAAGTGTAAATCACATCGCTAGCCCGTTCAGTCGAATTAAAATCGATCATTCACTAAAAAAAACACATATCACCCCTGCACAGTATTGAGAAATCGAATTTCGAAAAATCTGAAAACAGTTTTGCGATAATTTCTGTAATCGTCATCCTGAAGCAAAAATTAATTTTATATCTCGACGGGTTCGATAGATATCGAGGATTTTTCTAAAACACGTTCAAGGTCTTTTCACCACTTAAGAGAGTAAATTTCGAAAAACCCTTGATTCACGTTTTAGAATACTTTATTGGTATCTCGTGGACATAAAAAACACAACATTAGCCCGCTATGTTCAAGATATATCGACGATTAATTGAAAACGCTTTTCACCACTTTTCACCACTTATTACATCCATAGGTGGCGAATTTCGAAAATTCCTGAAATTATTTTTAGGTATTTGAGTAAGCATCAATCCTAAACAAAAATCACGTCTCTATATAAAAAACTATGGGATCGATATATATCGAATGTGAGTCGAAAACTCATATTACCCCTTTTTTAACCAGTTTAGGGCCGAATTCGGAAAATATATTTTAAATGGTACTTGGGATATTTACAAAAGCACCAATTTAAATCAAAGAGCACTTCGATATCTCGATTGATTCGATAGATATGGAAGGATAATCGAAAACACATTTCACGTATTTTCACCACTTTAAATAAAGAATTCCGAAACAATTTTAAGTCCTGTCATAGACATTTGTAAAAGTAACCAATTAAAGTTAAAATCACGACGATAGCCAATTGTGTTTCAAAGATAAAGACGATTCATTAAAAACACATTTTGCCCCTTTTTACTGCCTGGGGGTCGAATTTCAAAAAAACCTTAAACTACTTTTTGGGTATTTACGTAAGCAATATTTTGAAGTGAATATCAACTCTCTATCCCGAAGAGTTCGATAGATATCGATAGTTGATTGGAAACACATTTAAGGTCTTTTCAGTCCCTTAAAAATTGAACTTCGAAAAATCCTTAAAATGGCCAATATGCATTTTTACGAGTTTCCTATTAAAGTAAAAATCACGATGATAGGCCGTCGGGTTCGAGCTCTATCAACGTTTCTTCGGAAACACATTTCACCCCTTTTCACCCCCTTAGAGGTAGAATTTCGAAAAATCCCTTCTTAGTGCTCGCCTACGACCTGAAGGGAACCCACACAAAAAATTTCACGATTCTAGGTCCAGTGGTTTGGGTTGCAGCTTGATATGTCAGTCAGTCAGTCAGTCAGTCAATCAGTCAGCTTTCATTTTTATATATAGAGATTTCATACACCTTTTACATCAACTCGCAGACACATTAAAACCTCTTTACATTCCTATTATTTCCAACCTCTCTGCTCATACCAACCTTACTCTACCTAATTCCTCTCATGCAACACATCGTCCCTTCTTTAGCGATATTACTCTTGTTCACTACAGAAGTGCACCTATTCCACATACCAATTAGAAAACTCAAACACCTCCCCTACCTACCACTTAATTAAAAATTAAGTTTCTCTCTTGGCATCACTTCTCTGCAACTTCTTGTCCATACTCGTGACCGTACACTTTCCACGCCCTGTTTATTTATTACATATGTCCACTCTTTCACTCCTTCTCCTGTTATTCTCCGACAGTATTTTGGTTCTAACAACTTCTGCTTGTCTTTCTCTGTTTCCAACTGTTGGGGACTCCCCTCACTGTGGCTGGATTGTCTCGTCCTTTCTCTGCCGCTGACTTGGAACTCCCACTCGGAGTTGTTGGATTGGCCATCCACCTCACTGTTGGAATGACTCTGCCCCTCCACTGTTAACCTTTTTCCATTCTCATTGACAGATTGTTGTTGATCTGATTCGGTAGCAGTTGTTTTCTGAACAACTTTAAGTTGGAAACTGTTTCTCCTTATCATTCTCCCCTCCAATGAAATGAAATATAAGCATGGTGTATCACCTGTGGAATATACAGTACCATAGCTCTGTAAGTCTGTGACCCACACTGTGTCTCGAGCCTGTATTGGGAAGCGTTCCTGAACTTTATGAGACCTGTCGAAATTGCTCTTCTGGTGATATTTAGCCTTTTGATGTATCGATTGAAACTAATCCCTACTCACTGTATTTGGACACAAATTCCTCTGCAACACTGGTAAGATATCACGGAGTGACCGCCCCATTAACAACTATGCTGGACTATACTTAAGGTCAGCTAGTGGTGTGTTCCTGTATGCCAACAATCCCAAGTGGGATCAGCTGACCGCTTTATGATGTTTTTTACATTTTTCACTGCAGCTTCTACTCTTCCGTTACTCTGTGGATATCGAGGACTGCTAGTGACATGAGTAAAACCATACTCCTTAGCAAAGTCTTTGAAAGCTTGAGAGGCATATTGGGGCCCGTTGTCTGACCTTAATTCTCGTGGAATCCCTTGGCGTGAGAAAGCAGCTTTACATTTAGCGATTGTAGCTGCTGATGAGATAATTGGCATTTCAAATATTACCAGGTACCTAGAGTAGTAGTCTACCAGAATGAGCTAGTGTTTCCCAGTCCGCTCTGCCAATTCTGTACCGACAAATTCCCAAGGCACTTGTGGTAAGGGCGACGAAATCAATGTTTCTGGTCGGTTTGGCTGTTCCTTTATGCAAGTTATACAGTTGGCAATACCTGATTTTATATCGTTCGTAATTCCAGGCCACCACACTGCACTCCTGGCTCTTACTATGCATTTTTTAACTCCCAGATGCCCTAAATGGATCCGTCTCAGCATTTCCCAGCGCAACGCTGCAGGTATAACTATGGTATTCCCTTTCATTAAAATTCCTATCATCACAGATAGTTCCGCTTGAACTGCCCAGTTTTCCCGACAATTTGTTGGTACTTCGGTAGGCTTTCAAGGCCATCCGTCCCGAACAAGTTTCGTTAGTAATTGGCAGGTCGAATCTGCAGACTGAGCTTGTCGCACATTCTCTTTTCTAGCATTCCGATGCGGGAAAATTAGCTATAAATTGTGACTCAAATTGCTTAACCTCGTCCACCGATAGGTCCTCCTCACTGCCGGAGGATGTAATCGGTGCTCTGGACAAATCATCTTGTGTGTAGAACCGTTTTCCTGCCACAATGCTGTATCATATATGAATGCCTTATCAACTTCAATCTGTATCTCTGTAATCTGGGAGGTAGTTCATCTATGTTTTTCCTTCGTAATATCGAAACCAGTGGTTGATGATCGATGCATAGAAGAATATATTTCCCCAGGATATACACAGAAAATCTGTCGCATGCCCATGTCAATGCTAGGGTATCTTTCTCAATCTGAGAATGTTTCTGTTCTGCTATTGAAGGCGACCTTGATGCACAGACCACTGGTCGCCAAATGTTGTTGTCGGGTTGTTCGAGGACAACCCCAATCCCATAAGATGACGCATCTGCACCAATCCGACATTCCTTATTTGGATCGTAGTGTAGAAGTAATGGTGCTGTGCATAATAGGGCTTTCAGATGCTTGAAGTATGCTTCTTGCTGTGGTTCCCACACGAATACACGATCGTGTTTTAGTAAGTTACGTATTGGTTCTGTAACTTGAGCTAGGTTCGGGACAAACTTCCCAACATAATTTACCATACCTAACAGCTGCCTCACATCTGATACAGACTGAGGGGGTGGCATGTCTTGAATTGCGCTTATCTTTTCTGGGTCCACTTCTATTCCTTTGTCAGTCACTATATGACCCAGAAATTTCAATCTTCGGACAGCAAACTGACGTTTATCATTCAATGTGATGTCAGCTACTTTAATTTTTTTTCGAAGACCCTCTCCAGGTTTTCAAGATGTCTGTTCATTTTCTCCGAACACCAAAACATTACCCATGTGACATATCACACCCGGCATATTTTCAAAATCCGAAACATTTCTCGGTGGTAAAATTCTGGGGCACTGGTAATTCCAAATGGTAGCCAATTGAAACAATACTTACCAAAAGGTGTGATAAATGTTGTTAGAAGTCGCGACTCCTTTGCTAAGGGCACCTGCCAGTATCCTGAATTAGCATCTAACTTGGAAAATATTGTAGCATTTTGAAGTTGTGCCAAGGATTCTTCTACTGAAGGTTTAAGTATGTGTTCTGTTTGCACACCAGTTTAGTCAGCACACAGTCTAATTTTTCCATTGACCTTTGGAACTATTACAATCCCTGAGCACCATTCTGTAGGGGATTCTACAGGTCAGGTGACCCCCCACTTTAGCTACATTTTTAGTTCTTGTTCCAATTTTGGTTTAAATGCTATGGCTACCCTTCTTAGCCAGGTTATGCTCACAGGTGTTGACTCATTTTTCAATTTTATTTTATGACATCTTCATCAGTCCTAACCCAGTGAACAATGTCCAATACTTCTCTCTTGGATTAAATGGCAAATTTCATTCTACTGCTTATACCCACCAGTGAATTCCCAACTCTTCTACTGCCGGCCGCCCAAGCAGTGGTTCATTTAGACCTTTAATTACATATACTTCCTAATTGATGATATTTCCTTCCCACGCTAAGTTAGTTTTGAATTTTCCCAGCGTATTTAACTGTGTACTACGCTGTCCTTTTAACTGCATATTCGTATAGTTCCTTTCTAAACCTAACCCTGTCGCCTGTGTAAGGGTGGTAAAACTTTCTTCAGGTAGCACTGTGACATCTGCTCCAGTATCTAGTTTGAAATTCACATAATTTTTACTGCACTTGAAATGATTAATTTTTATTTAACCAAAAGAACAAAAGATATAAAGTAAAACTGTGTTACAGTTGTGTTGAAAGCGCTTTTTTTCTGCATAAAATATCATACTTATTTAAATAATTATCTAAAATCTTACCATTTTTGCCTCGGAAAATGATAGCCAACATGTAAGAGCTATTCCCAACTAAACTGGATACGATTTTACATCTACTCTTTTTTATGTTAGAAAAGAATTTCTTTGTATAGATATGAAGTGTAATGACCTTAAGGCGCCAACCTACTGGCCGTGTGTTTGTGTAAGGCACGGCGCCAAGGGAAATGTTTACTGGCTCATCTGATTTGGTATCGCCTCTACCACACGACATTGTGCAGTGGTATCGTAGAACATTCGTCTCACTGACATTTTCAGTGGTGACCCTGTCTTTCTACAGGTAAAAGGTTTTAAGCAAAGTCCATTGCATATTTCTAGAATAGTTTGATACGAATCACGACAGTAGTTGTTTCAGGTATAACAAGTGAGAGTGAGAGTGAGAGATTTTGGTCAGCGATTAACATCGAGGTCTTTAGCGCTGGTGAGGGGTGACGGCGACGGAATGAATGGGCGGGGGAATTGAGAGATCTCCGAGGAAACCCGCCGACCAACGGTATCGTCTGGCACGATTCCCACATACGAAAATCCGGGGACCGACCCCGCCGGGAATCGAACCAGGATCGCCTTGGTGGGAGGCAAGAGGTCTGACCTCTCGATCCCGGGGTCGTCTATAACAAGTGAAAAAGCTGTTTGTAGCCATTTTGAGGGGGCTCGGAAATGATTTTTCTAACTGACGTGATGCTTTGAAACTACATTTCCTTCATCTTTTGAGGTGTATTTTCGTACACTGGCATAGTGGAGACATGTAGAATAGTTTCATAGAAAAGTGTTTTTATGAACACACTGCAGCGAATTTTAAGTGCGTGATAGACGGCAACCTTAAGGGCTTGGGCTCGAATTTCTACGTGTTTGATGATAATTATTTTTTTAAAACATAAACGGTAGTCGATATCGTGAAATCGCTCCGTAATTTTTTTATTGCTGATTTAAACTACATGCTCTGATTTTATTGAGTGAGAAGACAGCACATAGGCGTGCGCGGCAGTTAATTTTTGGGTGTGGCGGAACAAGTATATCCAGAGGCCGATATGTTGATCACTTCTTTAAAAAAAGGAGGGTTGTCCCCCCCCCCCACTGGGATTTTATAAATAAACAAACAAACCAAATCTCTAGTGAAACGACTCACTTAACTGGTGATAGCTTTCGAAAGAAACGTTCGATAAATAACTCTTTTTCAATTACTACGGCCTTACAGCGATTGTTCTCGTACAAGAAGCATTCCTTTGTGCGCAGATGTAATTCTTGTTTTCTTATGAGAAGGCATCGGGCATACGCAATAATATTTTCAGCCACCTTGCCAGTGAATACCCCTTAGCATTTCTTTCAGAACCGTGGCTACGGTGAAATATTCCGTGTCTGGCTGCAAGTGCGTTGACTGTTGACGGCTTCCTAATTACAATCAGGCGTCGCCTGAAGCGAACAGCGCCCTATCGTCCTCCAAAGAGATAATTAGCAACCGCGAGCTAATTAGCGGCGATAAAAAAAGTCTCGCCTCGCCCGGGGGTAGGAATGTGTTCGTAACCTGGTGTAATTAGTTCTGTATTACAGCTAAATAAGTCAAGTGAAACGAAAGCCAATTCCACATTTTAAATTTACCACTGGATAACTTTGAAAGTTGGGAATAGGAACTCTGAAAACACCACTTGTTATGCTGCATCGCAAAACGTGAGAGAACAGGACAGCTAATATTACTAAATTGCTTTTCCCGTAGGCAAACAATAAATAAACACGAAATGTCCACAGAGAACGCAATAATTATACGAATCGTAAACAAGGCCGGAGCTCGCTCAACATTGCCCATTTGGGAGCACAATTTACTGACAAAATATTACCAAACCATTCACTTATTTGGGCCCAGCTGTTAAAATAAAGGCCACCCACATGCCCCCGACCCATTTTAATCTAAACATTTTAACACTGTTATTGTTTAGGATCATCGGTATGTATAGGCTTATTTAAAGAATGAACGTCCAAGATGAAATTGATATTTTCCCCAAGAGTATTTAGCATATGATCTCTGAAAGAACTGTGCAATGGGAGTGCATGACTGGATTTATCATGGAACAGAATTCAAAGGAGCAGTCATTTGAGAAACAAAATAAGTCACTGTTATATCAAAATGAGTTGTGGGTCGTTAAACCACATTAAGCTTCTTTCGCAACTGCAGCAAGTCAATTAACTAAGAGTTCATTTGAGAAACGCTATATTTCATTGACTACCTGCGTACAAAATTATAACACTCACAACTCATTACGGTAGAAAATTGACTGAGTTTTGATGTCTCAAATGACTGATTCAAATTAATTATTTCCGATGTCGACTAAGCAATACAGAAATGTTAGCTAGTTTAAGTATTTGTTAGCTTAATGTGAAATCACAAATTACTGTAGTATGTAACGACTAACAAAACGTGCGTAGTACTAGATAGGAAATAATAGACTAATATAATGGGTTATCATTTAAAATATACACGACACTGGGTAAATTTACGAAAAGACCTATTTTACAGATGTTTTAAAATAAAAGAAGATTGTGGAGCGTTATTTACACGTACCGTATTTAACTTAATTGTAAAATATTGTTATTATTTTATCAAACAGGCCTAAAGTAACTTTTCTATATTTCCTTAATTGTTTACTTAAAAATAATTAGCTTATTTTCAAACATAGAATTGCATAACATACAGTTCCAAACAGTTAGGCCTCGTTGTTTAAATAAAACTCTACGGGTTGGTAACAAATTTTGAAAGGTTGGACGTTGACACTGCTACAACTGTAGAAGCTGTCAGGCCGATTTTGGTTTAAATTCGAAGGGATGAAATTTTAAAGCTATATTTATATGACCGTAAGATATTGAAAACTATTTCTTTACTGCTCGCTTGAATAGGTACAATAAAACAAGTTATTACAATCAACTACTTGTAATTAGGGAAATGATTACCTCCAAAGATTTGTTAAAGAATTAAAAAGTATTTTGTTAGCCACGACCAGTCAATACCAAGAACTAGCCGTGTTTCTTACCACACGTGTAAGTTCGGAAAAATATCGTCAAAACTGAACCATGTTCATCGACGTAGAAGAGCTGGTGACATTTAAAAAAATACAGTGTTTCTATGCTGAGAACGTGCTGTGTGGATTCTCATCCACAAAAAATTGCTTTGAGAAATTCGAAACAAGTCAAACCGATTTTCAGCTGCTAATCTATTCTGGCCGTTATCTTGGTTTGTCTGAAACGTTGTCTAGTATTTTGTATTTATAAAGCTTTGTACCGTACTAAATACTGAACTGCCAATTTCAGCACAATTTAAGCACATATTTATTAGATAACCATACCGGACATTGAAAATCTGCTAACATCGAGAACGATGGTCACATTGCTGCTTGCACTACCTATGTGGCTGAAATTTGAAACATAATGAAAAATAAAATCCACGACGTTCGCAGTGCTTGATTGGCTATATTAACAGTTCGTTACAAAATTATGTTAAGTCAAGAAATCGTTATGATAAAATTAACTGTAAAAACATCACATTTTTATAATGACCTATTTTTTATTGTTACTAATTCCATACGTATCAAAAAATATATATGTTGTTCATGTTGTAAGCACAAACAGCAGCTAAAACAATTAAAAAATTAAATTTTTTCTTGACGTTTAAACTTAAATAAATATAAGTGAATCGTTGTTCACACGTACGACCGTATTTCTAATGTAATTGTTGAATAATACTACAGCATCACTTTTGACTCAGTGTAACATAGGCATTCTTATCACGCCTAAGCATTTTCCTCTAGAAGTAAGTCACAGAGCTGCCGTGTAGTCTTCTCACAAATAACTCAGCGGTAACCCTGACATTTAAAGGCAAAGGCGGAGGTGAAAATAAAATCTCTGGCCTAACTACCACTGACAAATATGTGCAACTTACGCACTTCTGCCGGTATTGAACGCAAAGTTTACAAGACTCTGAAAAATACTAAGAAAGACGTTTCAGAAAGCACAATAAAATCTCACCGCACAGCAATAACCACTTTACATCTATGGACTGACAATAATTTACAGTATCTTGGGGAAAGCCGGTGCCCTCCCTAAAAAAAACAAAATAATGAAAATAAAAGACATTTACCCGCACCCCATCTACTATAAATTTTCACAACCATTTTAATAAAGAATTCTGGACCTTCCCTATTTCCAGTAGCTGTCAAATGTGTTTTTACGGTGTCTATGCCGGTTATTTCTTCTCTCTTCTTAGTTAACAGCTTACCTATATGTATATACATTTATAGATGCCGCCATGGTCCCAATTGCAGCCATGATTGCCCAATCCCTCTCTGCCACAATGCAGCACTGAAACTCTTATATCCCCCACTTCCCCTGGACTTTCACTATAACACAGTACGATAGGGTAGTTATAAAATATTTAATACAATATCTATGCACAGTCTTCATAGGTTCCTCACAAGGTTTGTATGCCTGAAGACGGGTACAGATTACGGAGATCCCAAGACGTCGCATTTATTTTATTTATTATTTTAATTTTTATGGTTTTACTGTCCACAGTTATTGGGTTGTGTTCGTTAGCATTCCTCAAGATGTTTGTGTGTCTGCTGTGTCGTCTACAAACAGCATATTTCTCGTTCCTTTTGTTTGTTCTTTCTGTCGTTGCAATTATATTTATCTGTTGTTTCTTACTTTCGCCACTTACCGACTGAGTTCCTTACGTGGAATTATCGGAGTTTTAGTTTCCAAACCTACCATAACTTTCTTGGTTGGTTTTCTGTGCTTATGTGTTCGATTTTTTAAATATTTTTCCTTGTTTTGCTGTTTGTAACTTACTTGCGGAATTCCATGTGTTATCCTTTCCATGTCAGTTGACAACAAAATCCTTTTGGTTGTTTACTTGTCTTTCTGCGTGTATTCTCTGGTTCTTTGTGACACTACTATGGCGTGTGTTCATAGTACTTTTTTTGATTTGTAGCTCGCCTCACATTATAAGAATCGTTTTAAAATTCAATGGAATGAAATTCGCCCATTTACATACTTCATTCAGAAACGCATTCAATATCAAAGACCTTTTACCTTCCTGATAATTAAAATCGATTCATTCCCACCAACAATTCCCGTCTTCTGGAATGAGTACGGTGGTGTCAGTAGGAGTTGGACAACTCACCTTCCACCAGCGTATGACAAGTGTTCAATTCATGGTTGGGTTATCTTGATTTCGCAAGTGGGAAACGTAGATGAAGTTGCTGTTGGGCAGAGGGTTTTTTTTTCTCGAAGTATGCACTCACATATTACCATCCTCCGAAGCGCTCACCAAAATCTGTGCATTCCAGTCACATCATCTTGTCAACGGGTGAATCAGTTGTACTGCAAATCTATCGCAGTTATTGCTATAAATTTTGGCTGGAAGTGTGATAACTGATTATGTTAGAGACACGCTGATCTTTCATTAAAAGAGAAGGGATCGTTTGTTTTTTTCACGTTATGGTTTATAATGATGTTCTATAATTCATGTTACAAACTTTGGATGAAGCATTAATTTACGTCCAGAAAGAATTATTATGGGTAGAAAACGCCCCACAAATTTGGGGTTGAAAAGAAGATTTCAGTAAAAAAAAAAATTGGAATGAATTAACAATTATTTATGCTTTTTTTTTCAGTACTAAGTATCATAATGCTGACTTTCACGAATGCTCTACAATTTCAGTAAACATCAACACATTTCACAAAACATTAAGTGCAGCTATTGTGTAAGAAATAATGTATGAATTATTGATCATAGCGCGCAACTTTACCAAAAAAGTTCGTTTTCTACGTCAACAAATTTGCCACAAAAACTCATGCTAAAGGTGTGAGATTCTTGAATGTTTTACCTGGGAGGTAGACAAAACGAGGAAAGTCCTCTGAACTAGTTTCAAGTCGTACGAACACGTGAAGTAAACGCGTTATGCGTCCTTCCATTACACAGCAATAAGGCCACTTTGTAACTTTATTTAATTAAATCCACTTTTCAAGCAAACTTTGCTCTTCCACTGCGCCAAGGCATGTAAGAGTATGTTTGTTGGACGAACTAGCGACCACGTAGTTTCTATTGAACTTAATTAATAGTATAAATCAGTGAGAGACGCCAGACATCAGCATTCTCATAGAAAAGTACAAATAGTTGATCCAAATTTCATGTTACTGCATGCGAGTAGTTAATATTGCTCAATTTTACGTCACACGTAATTTGTAAAATATTTACACGGCAACTTTATCTGAAGCAAGGAACATAAAAAAAAACGTGTCAACGTAAAGCCACTGCGCGTATCTAGTACTGCTAATGTTTACACAAAAGATGGTTATGTCAAAGGAAGATTGTGACTTCGGTTTAAAAAAAAAGACGTATCCCGTCAATCGAAACACTTACGACAGCAAAATTTGTTTGAGATAAGTTCACAATTTTAGTGCTATATCGACAAAACTTGCTTGAGAAAAAAACAATCGCTTATTTGGCTGTGATATTGTAATATGGTTGCGGTAGTTACACAGTACGTTTTAAATTAATATTTTCAAAATTATTTGCTAACGCAATTTTATGACTCTGTTGTCAAAATACAACATGTTCACGATACTTGTATTACATTAAACGTACAGAAAAAAATATATATGCATCCATATTTATAATAGACAAACTGTAACTTTAATGGCAAAATACAGTCCTGTATTCAAATTTTGTGTGGTATCGTTTTAAAAAATACATCGGGTTTATTTTACCGTAAAAATAATATTGTTGGCAGTTTTTTTTTAAATAAACATTTTGTGAAAATACAAACAAAAAAATTTCTGTGTACGCAGCAGGTCTGAGTAGAGAAAAAAAATTGTCGGACAGAGGGGACCTGTCGCATCGATTGGCCTGCAGGGTTGGAACGGTCTGGTTAATTTACGCTGTCCGTTGTCCCCCCGCTTCTCCCTTCACGTTGCCCATGACCGTTCACCGCACGTGCCATTCTGCTCGTGAGGCACCGAGCAGACCCTAAACCTCGAAATCCTGTTGTCGGTTCCTGCCGGCAACAGTGAGACAAGCGACGTGTTTGGATTCGTGTAGGCCAACGTGTTTGTGTGATTGGACAACTGAAATGTTATTGTCGATTGCTGGGATATTTAAGGAAGACCTATAGTTTTTTTTTTAAGTATAAATTGTTAATGAATTTCCATGTACGGTTTAGTAATAACAAGGTCTGCAATCTCGGAAGAAAATACTGTAGAATATTTTACACCTTCTTTAAACAACGTGGTTTCTCGAACCTAGTTTGCATCGCGTGTTGCCTACATGCAAGGCTTCACATAGTCTATGCCAATTTTCTCGAAAACGGTTCACTTGAGAGTGTTGCTTTAAGGCGACCTTTTTTGTTCTTTGGAACCTCCTACTACAATCAGTGTCATTTAATACCTAAAAAGGTGAAATGAAAAAAATATCCCAAAATAAGTCTCGGTCAACACTACTATCTACTGAAGGTGAAAGGTATTCAAAACCATTATTTCACAGATTGAAGATATTTTTATTACTAAACCGCATCCAGAAATGCATTATTTATCCCGCCTTATTTTTTATTATATACACAAATGTTGGTTTCAAATGTCAGTATGCAGCCGCGAATTTCACAGTCAAGATATTTATATAAAAGAATATAATTCCAGCACAAAAAAAATTAAAATACTACGAGTAGATAAAAAAGGAAGTTAAAATTATATGATGGAGTGGTGTAATGGGACAGCTCCTATGGGTCTCTAATGAATACCCATTTCAATCCACGCCCACTACACCATGTTAGTAGATAACAGAAGGTCTTTAACATTGCTGCATCTTTCCAATACAGGATTCCACACAATTTCACCAAATTTTTCTCTGCGCCTCCGTTTATGTGTCTATGTAACGACCGTATTTTTTGCACATTGTAAAATCTAAAATTATGCTGTGTTGATAACCGGTGCTGGAGTAATGTTGGATGTGACACTGTACTGTGTACCTGGCAAATATTCCTGGTCCGCACCTTAGTCATGCCTCATTTTTATAGTATAGAACGAAATTCTTATATAATTAATTTTCCCTTCTCCCACCTCTCGTATTAATCTTCGTACGTTCTACGTAACTATTTCGTTAAATTTTAGCAAGAGTCATTATTAGTTATCTGATCGTCAGTTTTTTCCTGAATTTCAATATAATGAGATGGAATTTCTCCCTTGAACGCAAGTAAATATTAAACGCTACTAACAAAAAAAATCGATATGCAGAAACAGTCGTGCAAGAAGCACACCAACTAAATATTGGGCTAAATTGAAGACAAAAATGTTAGTGACAAAATTTACGTCGAAATTTTACGCGCACATAGTGGCAACATTGCACGGAGGAAATTCCCTCTTGCGCTCCACGTCTAGGTATTATTTTACGTTTGTACCGTCAAGTAAACGTAGAATCATGTCTGAACTGCTCGGGGTTTGAACCTGCGCCCATAACGTGATGGTCATAGCAGTGGCAGTAAGAAAAACAAGATATCTGCGGAGCGCAAGAGGGGACTACTTCGTGATATGTTGCCACATTTTGCACTAAAATGTCATCGTTGAACATTTTTCCACAAACATTTTCTTCTCCAATTCAACCCAGGATTCTTGCGGTGTGCAGTTTCTGGACAACAAATACACCAATTATAAAGACTCTGGAATATCAATACAACGGTGAAAAGCTAGCATTTCAGGCAGAAGAGACGTTTTTGTATACCTTTGAAGTAGAATGAGTGAGTGAATACATTTTCGTCAGCGAGCTTTTCAGCGCTGGTTAGGATTGATATGGTGAATGGAGCAGCGTCGGAATGAAGGGGTGGAAGAAACTGGAGATCCCCGAGCAAACCCGCCGACCAACGGCGTCGTCGGGCACGATTCCGTCTTGCTCAAGACACTGAAGAGGCAAGTATCCTGTCCATCAATTATACTTGGAGAAGAAGCCATTCCATTATCTTCGACCCGACTAAGTAGTAATAAGTTTAATGTACACAACTTAATGTTTTAGCAAAGTTCAGTGTTACTATAATTTATACACAAAAATGTGGAGCCAAGAGCACGTTAAATCAATAGTGTTCTGTGATACGTTTTAATGTCAATTATAGCATGCAATATACGCCTCCGTTGTAGTTTTGTTTGTGTCTAGCTATATTTTGTAATACAGTAGTCTAAAGAAGCTTACTTGACAATTTTTGAATGCTTAAATATTACATTTTATAGCATGCGTGCTTTCTTCAAAATACTATTTTGTCCTCATCTGGAATGCGTTGAGGTTTCATAAGTAACCAAATTGTGGAAATGTGCGGCTTTGCTCGCGTGTATTATTCAGAGCAGATAATGTTTACTTTATTTGGAAAACCATCTACGTACACCAGATAGGCAGTTCATCAAGTGTTAGATAGACAAATCTGCTAGTTGAGTTAACTATGCAGCAGGATAAGTAGCTATAGCTGTCCACGCGAAAGGCAGTCTTAAGTTTGTCCCTGCCACTAACAGCGACTTCGCCTGGGCCTTATTTATGTTCACAGCAAAGTTGACGTTGTTAGGGTGATTACAGACTCTTTAATGTAAGAGAGTAATCGAATTAAATTTGTTGTTTACGTGGTATTAAGACAGATTTCCCCCGAGCACAACCATTGGTGATGCTGCCCTCAATAACATATCTGTTTTTCAAAACCTTCACGTGAAGTTAAGTGGCATTAGGGAGTTTTGACGGGATAATGTTTCGCTGAAGTATAAACGTATTTGGTGCCTCAACCTTGAGGCTAGTGAGATGGTATGTGTAGACTGATGCTGTCCAGGAACTTCAGTAGACAGTGGCCTGCATAATCCATTTTCACTGTACTCTTGAACATCATACAAATTGCACCAACTTCATCTTCCTTGCAGTTTTTGTGTGTCGGATTTTGCACATTTGCATAGGCTTTAAAGGAATTTGAGCACAGAACGTCCCGAACAATAGATAGAAGCTACGAACAAGTGCACCACATATTGTCGAAATTATTATTCATGAAAACTAGTTTTAAAAATATAATATTAATTTCCTGGACTCATAGAGGTTGTACAACACCACGTCTCGATAGAACTGTAGAGTGAAACTCCTGCATAATTTATTTCTCGTTGGTCATGCTTGCTGTCCGGATCGTCTGCCTGGAAAGTTTACAAAATAAGTTTTCTTAAGTTATCTTATATAACAAAAACCTTGCATTCCTTTTTAAGTACTTACGTATGCAACATTCTGACACGAACACCACCTCGATATCTCGTTCAGTCAAAGCAAAATCGACCATTCATTGGAAATCACATATAACCCCTGTACGGTACTGCGAGTTCGAATTTTGAAAAATTTCAAAACTTTTTGCGGCCACTTAATCATCATCATGAAGTGAAATAAATTGAATATCTCGATTGGTGCTATATATATCGAAGATTTATCTAAAACATATTCCATATATTATCACCTCCTAAGAGACTGAATTTCGAAAACCATTACATCAAATTTTAGACTATTTTATTGGTGTCTCTTTAACGTGAATAACACGACAATAGCTGGGTTCACGATATATCGACGATTAAATGAAAACACATTTCGTCACTTTTCATCCCTTTTCACCTCGTTAGGTAAGAAATTTCGAAAATTCGTGAAATTAATTTTCAGGCATTTGAGTAAGTATCAATCTTAAACAAAATTCACGTCGATATATAAATATCAGTGGGGTTGATACATATCGTTTGTGAATCGAAAACAAAATTTACCCTTTTTTTACCTCTTTAGGACCGAATCAAGGAAAATATATATAAATTATATTTTGGATATTTACATAATCATCAATCTAAAGCAAAGAGCACTTTGATTTCTAGATTGGTTCGATAGATATGGAGGAATAATCAGGAAAACATTTCACGTATTTTCACCCTCTTAACTATCAACATTCAAAACGTCTTGGAGTCATAGTCACTTGTATACGTAACCACTTTAAGTAAAACTCACGACGATAGTTAATTATGTTGCAGTGACATAGACGATTCATAAAAAACATATTTTCCCACTTTTTACTGCTTGGGGGCGAATTTCAAAAAACCTTAAAACTACTTTTTGGATACTTACGTAAGCAACATTTTGAAGTGAAATCCCGAAGGCATCTATAGATGTCGATAGTTAATCGGAAACACATTTAAGGACTTTTTACCCCCTTAAATGATGAATTTCGAAGAATCCTGAAGTTAGCTAATGTGCATTTTTGTGTGTCCCATTAAAGTAAAAACCACGGTGAGAGGCCGTCGGGTTCGAGCTCTATCGACGTTTCTTCGGTAATATACGTCACCCCTTTTCAACCCATTAAAGATCGAATTACGAAAATGTCCTTCTTAGTGCTCGCCTACGACCTAAAGGGAAAACACACAAAAAATTTCACTATTCTAGGTCCTGTGGTTTTGGGCTGCAGTTTGATATGTCACTCAGTCAGTCAGTGTTCTCTTTTATACATAAAGATAAACTGTCTTCAAACATACTGTAACACTTTTAGCGCAATGCAGGTGAAATAAACTTAATTTTTTATAACTAATTGAAATACTGCTAAAATTTTTAAACAAAAATGTAAAGCCAAGTGCACGTTAAGTCAGTCGTGTTCTGTGATAATCATCCACTGCCCATATCTTAATAAATAAAATGAAGTGTCCTGACTGACACACTCACTCACTCACTCACTCATCAACGCACAGCCCAAACCGCTGGACCTAGAACCATGAAATTTTTAGGGAAGCTTCCCCTTGTCCCGTAGGCACCCACTAAGAATGGATTTTACGAAGGCGATAATTAAGGAGGTGAAAAGTGGTGAAATTGATTTCAAAGAATCCCTGATATCTCACAAACCGGGAAAGCTATCATAATTTTTTAACTTCAAAATATTTCCCAAACAAATGTGCGAAATTCGAAAATTAAGGGGGTGAAAAGCCGTAAAATGTGTTTTTAATTAATCCGTGATTTCTCCTTAACCATTTCAGATAGTGAGGTGATTTTTTTTAAATGATGCTTAAATAAATATCTAAAAACTGATTTAAGAATTAAAAAAAAAAATTAAAATAAAACGTGTTCTTAATTTATCCCACTTATCTCCTGAACCAGTGGAAATATTGAAATGCTTTTTGCTTTGAAATAAATCTTACGTAATTATCAAAAAAGCAATTTCAGGATTTTTCGAAATTCGTCCTTGAAAGCTGTTAAAAAAATAAAATGTGTTTTCAAATAATCATATGTACCGCTTATACCAGTTGAGTTATCGATATGATTTTTTATAAGAACGAAGCTTGTGTAAATATCTACCAATCAAACTCAGGATTTTATGAAATTCGAAAATTAAGGATGTGAAAAACAGTAAAATGTTACAGTCTCCGAAAAAAGAGAATGATCATGGATAAATAATTCAACAGTTGTTTCTTTTTGACAATCTGCTCATAAACAAAACCTCTTTGGACTGTAGCCTGCACATACGAAATAATTATCACGGCCTTCCTTTAAGCATTCACTCAGTTATTGCATAATGTTTGTGGTGTGGGAGGGGTGGGGTTACGGGTTCGTATCCCGTGCATTACTTTGCGATGGTAATTACTATGACATCATATGAAGCATACTGCGCGCGCTCTTTACACTGAGCTAAGACAGTTTATAGTTCACTGTTATTGAGTAAGCTAGCTGTTAAATGTCTTCATCACATATATTATCCAGAGTTACTGTCTACACTACATAATTTCACGCGGGCAAAATTATTTTATACAGGATGTTACAAAAAGGTACGCCAAACTTTCAGGAAACATTCCACAGCTGGTAACAACACTTAATTGTTTTAAAGCTTTCTACGTTCCTCTATGTCGGTTTACACGCCGAACTGCTTACAACCAGTTTCAGTTTTCCTAACTGACAGCAACCGAGCGAGGTGACGCAATAGTAACACGCTGGACTTCCATTCGAAAGGACCCGGGTCCACTATCCGGCTCCGACCATCCTGATTTCGGTTTCCCATGGTTTCCCGAAATCGCTCCATGCGAATACTGTAATAGTTCCTCAAAACTGGCCATGACCTACTCCTCTCCCAGCTCCTGTCATTGTACCAAGTTGTGTGTCGTCGTCCATAATTACCTCGTTGTCGACGAGTCCTAAAATCAACTTACCTACCTAAATAAGTGCAAGATAATTCAACTGCGTGTAAAAAACGCAAGTTTGTGGTTAAACGCTGCAAAATTCGTGAAGTGATAAACGGTTTTTTTTAATCTCACATTTTCAAAAATTCTGTGATTTCCTTATGCGTTTATAGTAGTTCTACTTACACAGGCTAAAATCCTTCAGAAAATTAGCCATTTTTTTCACTAACCAATTAATACGTTTCTAAATAAACTAAGCAATATAATATTACATGTAATTGATAAAACTGTTAAGTAAGATTTCTTTAGCCATAACTATGTACAGGATCCAGAAACAAACGCATAGTAATTCGACTACACTAATCCTGGCCTAAATTGGAGACGAAAATATAAGAGACCAGCCCAGGGAACGATGCTGCAGGGTTATGTAGGTGAACGCTCGTATGATTGTAATCATCTTTGTTATTATATTAGCCTAACGTGTATTGCAAATGATAAAAGAGAATTATGTAAATAATATGGAATGTTGTCAGGGTTTCAGAGTATTGTTTTTTTACGTATACGATTGATTTAAACAATGATTCTATTTGTAACCAACATAGCTTGACATTGCGTGTTTAAAATAGGATAACCTATACGATGGTTTGTAACTCTGAAATATGATTTTCAATATCTAATTAGTCACATACCCCAGTGGTTGGTATTCATCCACACGAGCACATACGTTGGTATATTAGATTAGTCACACACCCCAGTGGTTGGTATTCATCCACACGAGCACGTACGTTGGTATATTAGAAACTGTAAACAGTATAACAGTAAACTATGGCGTTAGCTGAAGTCACATAAATTATCTCGATTTAATAGGAATGTGGTTTCATGTCCGACGAAGTTAAGCTCACAACACGAAGTTTGTGCCTGTGAGTCGCATACTGCATCGACCATGCCCACCGCAGCATCAGAAAACCGATATTCCGCCGCTCCCTGCAGGCTGACATGAAGCATGCATCACTGGTACAGCGCCCAACAATCTGCGGAACTTGGAGACAGAGGAATGTGGGACTGAAGGAGGACGTGGGTGTCCACACAAAACATGGCACACGGTAAAATAAATGAGTACTTTTACAACAAAAACTTTGGAAACTAGTTTCCAAAAACAACATCTTTTCAGTAAGTAATTGTAAACTAAAGAGTAAATGCTTGTAAATATATAAATGTATCTGTATATTGACAAATAAATTCATTTTACATTTTACAACTGTTTGATTGTCACAAACATTTTTATTTTGCAACCAGTTTCCCAGAATTATTTTTTGTAACAGTTCAAATTATTTTGTACCCCGCAACAGATCGTCGAAGGTTATTTTGTTTCACATCAAACACACTGCTATATCCCACTTGTCCCCACAGGTATTTGGAACATTTTGACCTTTTTAATGACTTGCAACATTCTTGTTGTAGTACCTAGACTGATAAATATTCTGACATTAGTATAAGAGTATTTTTTTGTAAACATGAGAATTTTTTACCTTGTACAGAAGAAAATGACTAGCAGCGAATTGATATAAAGTTTTTTATCGTTGTTTCTAATTTTTTACACAACGATGAAGAAATTACTGTGTTCTCAGAAACTTGATGTGAAAAATGCGAGTGCGTATCCCAGTTTTTACATATTTCCTGTAAAAATAAAACATATATATGTTCGTTTTCTCACAATCTAATAAAAAATATTATAAAATTGTCACAACTGTGTTTGTCAAGTGGATCCTTACAATTTTGTGTTTACTATGTTGTTAGAAGATAACTATGCCTTTATTAAATTCTCTGTTCGATTTGTTGCCTCCGAGTAAATTTACAATGTACGTGGGTTATTAGAGCTGTATGTGATCTTTGAACAATTTGGGCTATTGGTATTTATGATATTTTGTATGTATGGCATTGCGAGCTCGCATTTATAAGTCGTTGAAAACTCAACTCAAAATACAAATGATCACGAGAGAATAAGCTAATACGCTAAAAAAAAGCGTTATCAGAAAAATTTTTCAGATTGTAGTTAGAACTTTAGAAACAGGGAAATATGAGTTCCAGTAAGGAAAAGACAAACTGAGTGAAATCTTATAAACAAAGAATAAAAAATCTTCTTTGATATTTTACGGAAAACACTTCCAAGTAAAATGTTGCCTAGTGGCGCAATATATTCTATTCCACAAAAAAACACGAAGAAAAGACTTTAAAATGCAAGAAGTAAACCACGCCAAATATGTATCAAATAAATATCTTCAAGTCGCCACTTACATCATTTTTATTTTTCATCGTAAATTTGGAAGTAGATGAGAGTAAGGAGGTGAAGAGGCATTTCTTAACAGTCAATTCCTAAAAAATTCTATATTATTACATTATACCGTCGAGTGACAACCGGGTTCGATTCCAGGCGAGGTCGGTCTCCGGATTTTCGCATGTGGGAATCGTGTCGGACGATGTCGATGGTCGGCGGGTTTTCTCGGGGATCTCCCGTTTTCCCCGCCTCTTCATTCCGGTGCTGCTCCATACTCACCTCATGTCACCCTTCACCAGCACTAAAGACCTCGATGTTAAGCGCTGACCAAAATCTCTCACTCACTCGAGTGATAACATGACACTAGTTTTTGATGGAATATAAAAATATTTTTAAATATAGAACACACATAGTGAATTAAAGATACCGTACATAAATAGCAACATTCGTTAGGTTAAGTAGTTATATATATCGTATAATCAACCAAATGTCATGCACTATCAAGGCACTTCCCCTTGCGTTACGATGAAATAGTGACGAAAATATTAATCCTTTCAGTCGCAAAAGTATGTGTACTGCTGGTTTGCAAATTTTTCGTGGAAATTTAAAAACATTTGGTAAAATGAGACAGGTCGCTGAAGTTGATTTTGTTTCACACCAGATACTCTGGTCATAATAATGTATTCAATTCGTCCTTGTGGGTATTTGAAATATTTTGAACACTTTAAATATGCGAGACATTTCTCTTGTAGTACTTGAATAAGAAATGTTGTTTTATTAGTTTACAAGAGTTTCCTTGTAAAAGGACATTCTTTTTTTCAATAGAACAGCGCAGGGGGTAATTAGTACTTGGCGGTGTTACTCGACCCGCGTGGTTACCATGGCAACACGCAATCTTCTCATCAGATTTCTGCGAGTCCGACATTTTAATAACGCGCTTCACGAGATACGACAACACGAGCTTGTTCAGTTCCGAGCAACGACAGCCGCGACTGTCCGGTCACAAAGGCATCATGACTACAGTCTGGTCCACCAACGAGTACACTTTTTTCATAGTTCGTAAATATCAGTTCGGATATTCTTCGTATTCCATTAAAAAACATCAAATAACAAAGGCATGTTCCTGGAAATTTTTGCTGGCTGACTTTTCCTATGGATGGAGAGCTAGCCAATCGCACAACCCCTAACGCTGAAGACCATGATTTGTTATCAGGGTTATATCATCCCTTGTAAGATTGGCTTCATCACGCACAAAAGTTCTTGTTGCGCTACAACGGCAAGTATAGGAAAGTAATAACTACGAGAGAGCAGGAGAGACTAAGGGCAGAAACTATATACCTCTTTCGAATGACAACCAACTGCTCACCAATGCTTTCTCTATGGGGATAGCAGTTAGTTGTCATTCGAAAGAAGTTTATAATATCGACCCTAAGTTACCCAATCCACCCATCGGCTCCAGTGGATAAGGAAAAGAAAGGGAATAGAGATATTCAATCCAAATATTTAATTTTCGTGAAACATGGCATTGGGTTTCTCAACGTGGCCACCCGAGTGTACGTATTTTGCTCGTCCGAAGCCTAAAGTGCGGATACGGTAAGGGCGACCAATGAACGTAAGCCACGCCTCACTCTAGCCTGTATGGGCAAGTCGCTGAACTAGCGTACGATATTCTCTCTACCATGACATTATCATCTAACACATTATGTACTTTCACGAGGCTGTACCAAATTATTCGTAGGTTTCGAATAGAACACACAACAATATCTCACAAAACGTGCCTGTTCAGTGTATTTTTGGAACCAGTGGCATGTTTAACGCAATTCTACACCTAATTACATTACGCGTAGAGGTACGTCAATTTCGCAAATACATTCCAGGTCAAGTTGAACGCCAAAAATGTACACAGTAAAAAAAAAGTTAGTAATGTTACTCATCATATGTATGGTAATATTCCCCAACATTGAGAGGGAAATCTGATTTCCTAATATGTGTGGAAATTTTCGTGAGGTAGTGTATTCACCACATAAACTACTCGGAGGTTTCGCTCGCCGTTATGTCAAATTGTCCTAGAGGGCTTGCGCCAACATGTAATGAAACATTACATTACCAGTTGAGTAAATTTCCTTGACACGTGTTGAGTAATTTTCCCTCACTAGTAGAGGTAATTAGCTTCCATTACATGTAGAGTAAATTTACCTCAATTTTTTTTACAGTGTATACTTCATAATCACGTGTGTGACTAGCTGGCGGCTGTCACGGAACGCATTTGACTACTGCAAGCTAGTAGTAAATAAGGAAATGATTCATAGAGCTATCGCTTGTAATGTTGTAAGCCAATGAATAATCTACTGTACCCAGAGCGTGTACAGAACTTAGCAATGTAGGCTACTGCCAGATGAATCCGCGAAATTGACGTACATCTAATTATGCGTGATGTGTCTTGCTTCCATGTCAAGTGTAGTAACGTTATAGCAAAAATTTTCGTATATTGCTCGCAAACGACAGGTCACATTTGTGACACACGACGACTTTATTTTGCAAATGCTAATATGCTAACTAATAATCCGAAAATAAAAACCGATCAGACTTCAGCATCGCGAAATTGTATGATACACCATGGTTGCAAATGCTATTTCTATCTGTGTTAAATTTTTATGGCAGCGACAGGATTAGCAGAGATTGCAAATGTTAGCGCAAATACACATAATTCTAATTGTCACTGTTCAATTTCTAATACTTTTTGTGACATTTACAATAAGTTTTATCTCCAACTTTAACGGTGCCTATCACCCTTATCAAGCCTTGTTGACAATATGTTGTAGGCTATGTATAACTCGGTATATATTTTTTTAAATTAGCATTTGTAGATTTTTTTTTCAGACTACTTCTGACTTTTAACATTTAATTACCGGAATAAAACTGTGACATCGTGCATGTAAAACTAGATGAACAATTTTTCAAACTACGCCCGTAACTATAACTCCGATTGTGCCTGCTGCAATTTCAACGCAAAAGCATCATGTATGCTGACACAGGCACATTAACAGTGTGTTAAATGTGTCTGATGTTATGAAACTAAAACAAACCCTCTTCCGTGAAATATGTTTTCTATTTGTATATTAGTGCATTGAGAACCCTTGAAACAAATTTGTAAAAATAGTAATATGCTAAGCCTACCCTACTTCGATCTTCAGTACCAGAAATATGTTAAACGTTTTAATTGTAATCTCATATGTGATACATTGGTCACTACACATGAATGCTCTCTGTTGGTAACCTAGTGAACTATGTATACACATTCTTCAAGTTTGAGACGCCCGCAAGGTGGTTTAATCATGATCTTTAAGTATATCACTGTATATGGGCGGTTTACCACCATATCTTACCGAAAGCAACAATCTTCAACAGCCAGGTAGGTGAGCAGTGTCACATATCTTCAAAAACAAAATAAAATAATGGTTTTAAGAAAACGTTAAAAATAGAAGAAGTCTTAGATCTTCGGAAATTTCTTGGTTTCATTATCTCCACTTTCAAGCCTTAACGACGGTATACGCAAAGTTTCGGCCTTTGTGTCTAAGATCTAAACTGTTCTAAAATAATGTTTCGTTGCATTACATAATCAGCATGTATTGTGACAGTTAAATTAAAACATGGCCCGTCCTTTATTACATTTACTCGTCCCAAGCGGGCGTGGTTGGCGGAGCGGCTAGAGCACTCGCCTCCCACCAAGGAGATTTGGGCTCGATTCCTGGCTGGTTTAACCCGGACTCTCGCATGTGGGTATTGTGTCGGGCGATGCCGCTGGTCGGCGAGTTCCTCGGGTACATCCCGTTTCGCCCGATCCTCATTCTGGCGCTACCCCGAACTCACCTCCCGCCTCCCTCACCAGTGCTGACCAAAATCTTTTCACTATCTCGTCCCATGTGTTGCGGATCGCCTACTTGTCAAGCCACTAGATTTCTGTTTTAAATTATGTCGCCATGGATTTCTTGAAAACGTGTCACCTGAAAGGGTTTGGACAGAACTATCATTTGTGTTGATTTAGTCGTGCTCTTTATTAATTCATTGGCTTAAAAATATCATATATTTTGCTTGTCAAAATTTCCATGCAAATATAGGGTGTCAACCCCTAATTACCCAATGAAAGGGAATGGTATTACCAATTTACCAAACAACGTTCCACAAGGCGTCTAACTGTCAATATACAAAACACTATCAGCCAATTACTCGCTTAGTCAAAGTGGTTTATTGAATACTTTACTTAGAGCATGTCAAATTTCAGCTGTTAGGGGCACACAGCGGTCTTAATTGTAATCTATTTCAGAAAAAAATAGTTCTTATAATATATTCACGTTATATTTTTCCTAAGGAATCACCAGAATGCGTGTGGGGGTATATTTCTGTCTTTCAAACTCTCCCTGTATATGAGATATACATAGACTCTAGTCTGTTTTACGAATTAAATGTATTGGTTTAAAAAAGCCGTTTTGTAGGTTACACCATGACGTTAAGTTTTAATATATGAACGTGTGGTGTGTATATGTGTGTATGAGAATGTGTTTGTATATGTGTATGTGTATATATATATATGGTGTAAGGTGTAAGAAAATTAATAACCCAAACTATAGAATGTGATTCTTCATGAAAAAGTAAGCAGACATTATATGAAACACTTTTAAAACAAGTGAATACTAAGGGAGGTATGAGCCCTTGAAAAATACTAATTGGAGTTAAATTACGATTCTGTAAGTGACATTAAGATTCCGCTATACCCCTGATGTACAAATTCTTGGTTTTTAAGTCGTAATATTTGTTTTAGAGTTTAAATTAAACATCTGTTCCGGTACAACCAATTTTATTTACATGTCCATTAACATTTGTGCTCTAAAGTAGCATTACTTGTTAAATGCAATTCGTAAACAGTGAGAGATAAAAAAAAGTACACTATTTTACTCTCGCTATTTACGAATTGAGCTTAAATAAATACGCAGATTTAGTGCAAAAATGTTTTTAAAAACTTGTACATAAAATTGGTTGTACCTAAACAACATTTTTATTTATACACTTAAACAAATATTAGGACTCAAACACCGATAATTTGTACATTAGGGGTATAGTGGAATCTTGAGTGTTACTGAGATATTTCCCCTGTAAAAAATACAGCCTTCAAACTTCCGCGTTTCATGACAATTACAGGGTGTTCATCATTGTACTGCATCAAATTACTTTTCATGTGGTTTATTTGAAAAGTGCAGCGTGAAGAACAAAAACGTTCCTCGTGTTGCAAGCGTCTAAAATGCGCAATTTACTAGAAAAACGTACACTACTGTTGATGTGACAACACTGTAATGCCTGGTAGTTAAGCAAAAAGTGGTACTTCCGCCAAGGAATAATTAGTTTTTACATTCGCCGTTCCCTCAGAAAAATGCAACATGTGGTGAAGTTTTTTTTTAAAACATGTCACAAAATCATTCAATATATTTGAAAACAAGTTCGATTTTGCCACATATTTATTAAATGTTATTAAATGTTTGAAAAAAAAATCAGTGCATGTTTTAAACATCGTTACATCAATTTTGTAAATTTTAAAATAATTTAAATCGGTTTCTATTGTCTTGTTTATTTACTTTCTTTGCTGTGCTATGAAAATATGATTTTGCGAACATTGCTTATCGTTTTCGTGGTAAAAGTACGCCGTTTCTGTCATTCAGTGAAATGAATAGAAAATTTCAAATCAATTGAAGTTCTTTCAGCGTGTAAACCCTTACTTAAAAGGGTGTCATGTTGTTTAACAAATTCACGAATTTTTCTTTTCGAAAATAAATAACAACTTGTCAATTGTGCTGCAAAACCAAATTCGCTACCAAATTTATCGAGTCGAGCCTAAGATCTTTAAAGTTTAGCCGGATGGCTTTTGTAAACACGATTTTAAAAAATTGCACCACAGAATGAATTTTCCTGGGAGCACGGCGCAAGTCCAAACTTATTTCTTGACAAAAGTACCACTTTTTACCTACCTATACCAGGCGTTGCATTATCGTCACAGCAACCGTTGTGTGTGTTTTTCTGGTAAAAGGTGCATTCTATAGGCACTTGCGACAAGAGGGCATTTTTTGTTCCTTACGATCTACTGTTCGAACAGACAACATGAAATGTTTACGATACCATAAGGCAAAGTAATTTTATGCCATGTGAGAGTGGCCACCCTTTTTTTTTTTTTTATGAAACGAGTGTGGACCACTTTATCTCGCTCACGTGGGGGCACAAACAGTCTGCATGGGCAATCCCGAATCGGGAAGGTTAGATTGAATTTTTCACAGGTTTAAGATCTCAATAACGCTTAACATCACCTACAGAATCGTAATTTAACTCCTAATAGTTTTTGATATTATGACAAAATAAAATTTTTAAACTCGATTTTCAAGGGCTCGTCACTCCCTTAATATTCGCTTGTCTTGAAAGTGTCTCATATTGTGTCTGCTTACTATTTCATGAGGAATCACCTCCAGGAGGAAGGGATATTAATTTCCTTACACCCTGCGCGCGCAAACGCAAACACACGCACAAAATTTTTGTCTGTGTATGTATGTATATACGTGTGTGTATTATATATCATTCTGAACTAAACGATTCTATGCTTACAAAATTATTTGTTTTGAATTAAGAAGATATCTAAAACATTTCTGTTCAGTTTTTACCACGCAAATCTAAAATATTACAAAGTTTTATTGGTTCATTTAATATTGTGTGTTACGCAGTCTTATTTCATACTGTTATTTATTTACATTATATACATGACTAGCAGTCCCCCGCGGCTTTGCTCGCGAGTATTATTCGTAACTTATAATATTTACTTTAATTGAAAAACCTCTTTGTACACAAGATTGGTACTTCAGTCATCAAGTGTTAGAATGCCCAAGCGGCTAGTTGAACTAATTCTGCAGCAGGATAAGTAGCTATAGCTGTCCACGCGAAAAGCAGTCTTAAGTTTGTCCCTGCCACTAACAGCGACTTCGCCTGGGCCTTATTTATAAAACTGCCAATTTGACGCTCTATGGTAGTTACAGACATCTAAGGTAAGAGGTTAATCGAATGAGAAACATCTGTTTACCCTGTGCACAACCATTGGTGACGGTGCCCTCAATTATATATTTTCAAAATATTCACTTTAACTTTATTGACATTACAAAGTTTCAGAGGGTAAAGGTTTCGCGTAATCGTATATGGTGCCCCAAACCTGAGATTAGTGAGATGATATATCGTCGGTTTACTGCCAAAAGTGACAATGTCAAAATGAGATAAAATTATAAAAATGCTAGGAATATGTATATGTTGTTCACGAACAATTGCCCAAGTTTAAAGTCTATTCGTCGTTTCGTACTGTTGTGTCACAGTATAGTAACATACCACATTTTTG